>JAODUE010023654.1:0-23160 GCA_027564755.1 Amblyopsis hoosieri | reverse complement strand
CGGTGATTAGTACTCCGGGGAGCGGGAGCGTGTGGGAGAGGCTGGTACCGCCCCGCCACGGGACGTAGGCGTGACAACCATAATATGACCTGGTTTAGTCTATAGCCAAAAATATACATTATTCCAAAAAGCGTGAGTGTATATGCAATGGAAAAACAGATGATCTGCTGTTTCAACCTCATTATTACAAAACACACAATCACATTTTCAAAGGGTATGGTTCCTTGCTAACCTGACATGCCAGAGGAATTGTTGTCACAAGTCCATCTGGGGAGCCGTACATTGATAGTTTGTGAATGCTGTACTTTCAAATAAATACTTGACTGTTGATTGGATGAATCATCTGGTCGTTTTCGCTGTCGGCACCATGGTTGGCACACCTAAACCACGCCCGTATAGCTATAAACACGACACTGATTGGAAAACCACAGCCGTATGACTATAAACACAACACTGATTAGAAAGTTCAGTTGCTACTCGGACACATTCAAAATGATTCCGATGCTTTCCAGACTGATTCTCATGGCAAAATTAAACTGAAGCTTGCGAGATCAGGATGGTCTCGCGAGACTAGTTCCTTGCGGTCAGAAACGAGAAGGTATGAATTAAATGGAGGCTACCTGTTCGCACACGCTTTATTTAAACCTTTTGAGCTGTGACACGTCTAATCTGCGCCGGTAGTTTACTTTTTCCTACAAACAGCATATAACTTGAAAACGAAGACCTCAACATATGAAATGTATGCCAAAAGACACATTTTTATCAGTGAATAAAACGGGAGCATGGCATAACCCAAAACAAAACAGTAAGAAAAATCCAATTATGTGATCCTATTCACTTTTGAATTTTAGTTTCGTAAATGCTCCCGTGACGACCCGACTGGCGAGGTCTATTGCAGTCATAATTGCAGTTGGTCCTATAGGCTGCAGTACCACCTGTCGCCACACGCCACGGCTGATTCAAGCCTAGAGTCAGACCCTGCCCCTCTGTTACTACACGGGCATTTCAGTCGACTGTGTGCATACCCATGGTGCATATGTAGATATGAGAATGCTGAACTCAAGGGATGTGCTGCTAGTTTACAAAAAGTTTTCTAACTTTTTTAAGCATATAAAAAATAGTTTAGCTCCCAAAACACATTTAAAAAAACACTTTTAAGAGTAATCTATCAAAAATAAAACTGACCAAATTATTTCTGTCAGGTTTGTGTTAGACACTTAAAGGTGATCTATGTATAAAAATACCATATTCTCCAAACCAAACCATTAGGGGTCAGCATTTCACCATAATATTGTGGCGTCATAAGTTCACCCTTATTAAAATAAACAAATTACCCATAACACCTGCCGAGGTCCCGGGGCGGGGCAGTGCCTACCGTTCCTGTGCGCTTTCGCACACGCTCCCCGGAGTACTGACAGCTGATCTGAGACAGGTGACAATCAGGGCCTCCCACACCTGTCTCATATGTGGATGATTGCTGTCAGTGTCTTCATATAGTGTTTGTGTTGTGTGTAACTCTTGCAGGTTATTTAGCTTTCTTTGTTAACTAGCTGTTGTGTTGATTATTTTGATATTATTAAAAAGTGTATTATTTCACTTTATTCCCTCGTTGTTGCCTCGGTTCCTAGCACGTTACAAGCCTAGGCTTAACTGTATGGCTTTGGCACAAAAATAGCTATAATATACAGTATGTAGCTAAAATATAACCTAGTAGCAATAGTAGTGTAAAACAAAAAAAAAAACAAGGTGGAACTATTTGTAATGGTGTAATATATAAATTAATAATGTTGTATACTAATAATATTTAGCATACTCTTACTGTTCCCTGACACAGTAAGAGTATCTCTCCCCCCCCCCGAAGGACTTATGCATTTGCAAATCGCTGTAGATCTGTGGCAGTCGGCAAATGTGTAGCAAAAGTCATGTGTAAAAACATTGTCTGTTGGAGCAAAATACTTAAATTTGTATCCATTAATATGCGTGCATTTACAGATATGACTACATGTACAGATGTATGCATTTAATATGTATGCATATACAGATATGTCTACCCATTTATAAATACTGTATATGTACGCATTTACAAATATGTCTATGCATTTACAGATATACAGTATGTACACATTTACAAATATGTATACGCATTTACATATATGTGTATGCATTTTCAAATCTCAATACACACACACGGATTGAGATACAGTTGCACAACTCTTCACAAACATTTGTAAATCGTTTTCCTACAATAAAACAAGTGGCCCCATTTGTTTTTCTTTTGATCAAGTTCAAATATAAACATATTTTCTTCAGAATGATTGACTCCACCTTTAAGCTTTCAATGCCTTCCCCACAGATCTCAGCACAAGATATATTCTTTCAATCCGTCTTTCAATTTGGCAGCATTCAATGTCCGCCACCCATGCACACACGCACACACACACACACACACACACACACACACACACACACACTGCAAGTACCTTATTTTAAAAGGTAATGCAGAAAAATGAATTGGAAGTGTAGACTTTCAACCCAATTAAACATAAAGAGAAGGATGGATTTTCTATTAATCAATAAAAGACACAACTAAAACACAGCATCAACTCTTATTGAGTAACATGTTGTCGATAAAGTCGTTTCCATAGTCAAGCATCGGTTTAAGTGTTTTCAGTATCAAAATATCAATTTTCTCATCAAGGTCAATTTCTTCATGGTAGTTTTTAATAGGAAAGATGCAGTTCATTGGAATGCCAACCCTTTGACTGAATTCCATCATCTATGTTGAGAGATGCAGATTATTGTATTAGTTGATCAGAAAGGCTTTACATTAAATTCCCAATGAGGTCAAATGACCATGATCATCTTCTACTAAGACACAGTACAGTATATTTAGAAAAGCTCACCTGTTTCTTCAGTAACCTGCTCTTATATACTTCTTTTAGATTTTCTCCCACAAGAGGACAGGCTAGATCAATTTTGGTCAATATAGCAATTTGTGGAATGTCTGCAAAAGAAACATGCTTAGTCCACTAAACATACTTTACAAGTAAATAAACATGCTGTACAGTGCTCTCAACCATGTCAACTATTACCATGGCACTAAACCATAGGAAAGCCTTTGTATGTAAATGCAGCACTGATATACAGTAAAACATACAGCACTGTATCTCATGTTTGCTCTTATTACCCAAGTTACTGGCTGCTTTTCTGACATTCTTTATCTTCATTATGACATGGCATCCATCCTTGCAATGGTATCAGCAGGCGTTACACACACCAGAATGTGAACTTTGTCATCAAGAGTAGGACAGCTGGTATAGCCTGGATCGTCTTTAGACAACGGACTTGATGGATTTACCTGGAAGTAAGAAAATCTTGAATGTTTTATGCATTACTATTGAAAGGTGTTTTACTCTGTGTTTTACCTTGTATTCCTCGTTCACATGTCCTTTCAAGGCCAATATGATGTCATGTTCAAAGACCCCATAACGTTTCTCACGGCCCATGCTATCATTTAGGACAAAGGGGTAAGTTTCCAGGTTTTCCTTTAGTGATTTTATGAGTTTTGAACTGTCAAATGCAAATAGTTATATGACAAAGTTTAATGATATCAATTAACATAGTATTTTAAAATTAGAGTTTATTACCGTAGACTGTTAAATACATTTAATAATTAAATAAGAATTAAAATTGTAATTATTTGTACCTTTGTCGTAAAACTTGCATCGCAAAGAGTTGAATCCACCAGTGCGTAATTTGTCATTCTTCCTTGTAAGACATTGTTGACTGAATTGATGAAGCTTGATTTTCCACCACCAGCTGGTCCATGAAGCAGTATTCTGACATGTTTGACTTTATCACTTGAAGGTTTGAAATTGTTCACATAGTCCAACTCACTGGTTTTATTACTGTTGAAACCAAGAGAAAACTATTAACATTTATATATAACAGACAGTATTGTTTTTATTCGTGTTTTAAACTACAACGTTCTGTACAACAGTTTCACTTTCAGAATTATAGTTAAGTTTTCTAGTCAAGTGTTTGCTTTTATTTCACATTTTCAGCTACTGTACTTACTTCCATTGTATTGTTCGCCATGATTCTCTTACTGATTCCAAATACAAAAAATAAATACAATATTTCACAGTAATTATTGGTGCAAAACAAGCATTTATAATGTGTTTGAACAATGACCCACATACAGTATACAGTATTATGTCACTTACAGGTAGGAGAAGGTGGAGATAGAAATGAAGAGATTACATCACCCATTGCTAAAGAAGAGGTACAGTATGTACTGTAGTTAGTACATTTTGGATATAATCTGACCCTGTTTTTTGAAGCATGACGACCAATGTTATCATTGAATTATCTGGGAGAATTTATCATTATTTGCATACTAGTGTAATTTATAATTTTATTATGCATAGAAAAAAACAAAAAGAAATTAAAGAATGATCCTACCTCTGCTGTTGTAGGCTGCAGGACGGGCCAAGAAAAAGGGGAATACTTCTGTAGGTGTTTATATTGACAAACTTTCAAACTTTCACTTTCATTCTTTTCAGTCGTGATGTTCTGGAAGTTTGTATGAATCTGTATTTCTCTTTTGTATACCACAGGTCACAACTTGTGCTGTATATTGTTTAAATCCACACATCATTTTGTTTGTAATTCAGAAGGGTTCAGCTATTGTGCAGAGCCCCCTAATGGCCATGATGGTTTGTTTGCCTTATCAAAAATACTGTAAGTCTCACAGTGTGGTCAATGTTTTTATTGGTGGTGCTGTTGTAACTCTGCAATATGTAGGGCAATAATGATCTCATTCAAATATGCACAATGCCCAGGGCATGTTAAAAATGAAGATAGTTACTTTTCAAACTACTAAGGTTTTTGACCTTGGCCTAACATTGTTTACATTGCCCCAGTGCAAAAACCACATACTGTACATGTACACAAAAGGGTCCAACCCTGCCAGAATGGCTATAATACAATATAGACAGAGAGGCAGCAACATATGATCATTGGATAAAAGCATCTGCCAAATGCCCTTAAATGTAAATGCCATAGGGAGCTTACCTCAGAAACCCAAATAAGACATGCATTGCCAAGTCTGGGATATTTTTGTGTTGTGCACCACTTTATGTTGCCATTTACAGACCCAGGGCTGTGCAGACATACCAGGTGATTATTTCATCTTGCGTATTTTAAGGAGATATTCGCTGAATCTAACACAAGTGTATTATCTTACAACATAACCTTTCAACATGGTTCAAGATTTCGCAAGATGCTATAGGCTATATGAATGTTTTGCAGGAGGCCTATTCAATTGGCGGCCCGCGGGCCAAATGCGGCCCACCAACTGTCCCCATGTGGCCCATGAGGGAATTGCACCCTTGACCACTCAATATACTCTATAACCACTATACGAATCAAGTCAATATATTACTGTAAATTAGTTATTATTACCTGTTCTTACCTGTTCTACAGACATCATGACACATAATGGTTGATACTTTTGTTGTGCAAAAGCCAATATGCCAGAAAGACTTGGAATTAACGGCATCATATATCATTCTATAGAAAACCTTTGCCATTGACTTGACACATTGAACCTTAACCAAGCTGCAGGGTGGATGCTCTTGTAGGCGCTCACTTAAATATTTGCCGAAAATATGTGGCCCACCTACAGTTTTTCTTGTTAAAACCTGGCCCAATTTGTAATTGAATACCCCTGTTTTACAGTATATAGGCCTGCTTGAATTACACTTAATGCTAGTTTGACAAATTGGTTAATGTGGGCTGGGCTTTGCATCAAGGACCTCTGAAGTTAGCCAACACCACAGGTGAGTCACAAACACCACAGGTGAGCAACAAGATCTGTGGCATGAAGCCTGCCCTTCCATTGTGCCATGCAGTGTACTTCCTGTTGCACACAACTGGTGTATATTCCTTTATTGGCCATGCCTCTCTGATAAGGAGCAGAACTGAGCAACAGCCATGACAAACACGAGACAAGACCTTCACAAACAGGCATAGCCTACCGTATCTGTAGCAGTTTGTTGATGGCAGTTGGAGGACGAGGACTGGCAAAGAAAACGTCAAATACTTATCCAAATATATTCAGAGAACCAAAATAGAAAAAATAACTTCATAAGGCAACATTTCACCAGGACTGAGGGAGGTAAAGGAATTGGTGGTGAACAAATTAATAAATAAGACTATAGGTTAAAAGAGAGACTCTGACAACTGCATCACTCCACCACTATGGTCACCCTGGACTTCCGGACACTGACGGTGCCCGTGGGCATCGTGCGACTACTGGAGATGATCTTCACTTGTATCTCCTTCAGCTTAGTGGCTTCGGTGGGCCACAATACAGCGACCTTCTGGACCTGGTGTATGTTCACCTGGTGTTTCTGCTTCTGTCTGACCGTTGTGATACTATTCCTGGAGTTCACACACCTTCACACGAAAATGCCCATCTCCTGGGATGACTTCACATCTGCCTTCTCCATGCTGGCGACCCTAATGGTACTGTAGGAGGGCATGTTCTAGCATAATTTAACTAATTATTAGATAGTTATGGCAGATATGTTTTCACTGCACACGTGCCAGAATTATATGGTTATTTGTTGCTGTGTATGTTTAATGTCTTTCCCCCACCCAGTAACACAATGTATTGTTTATATTTATTACTACAGTTAATGGTTTCTAGTTGTATTGTGTTAAACTTAACTTACCTTATATTAAACCCACAACTGTATAAGATCCTTAATTGAATAGAAGTCCATATGCAGACATGCAGTTATGCCTTAGGTCACTATATTTAAATATTCAAAATTCAAATGCTAACACATCTAGAAATCTTGTAAAAACTTTTATATGAAATCATACAAAATGAATATAAGCTTTATATATAATATCTTTGTATGAATTCCCATAAAATGCTTTATTACATTATATTTCAGTAACATTTTCTTTTAACCAGATGCTGGCTGCTTCTGTCATCTACCCCACCTACTACGTGTGTTCTACCTGTGGCAAGCAGATTGGTGCAACTGTAACGTCCTGCCTGGCCTTCATCCTGTACTCCACAGAGGTTGGGCTGACTCGTGCCAAACCCGGTGAGATTAGCGGCTTCCTTTCCACCGTCCCGGGTCTTCTGAAAGTTCTGGAGGCCTTTGTGGCCTGTATCATCTTCATATGCCTGAGCCACGACCAGTACTCCCAATACCCGGGGCTCCAGTGGTGTGTTGCTGTCTATTCCATATGCTTCATTTTCTCTCTTGGTATCATCCTCTTCACAATTTGCCGCCTGTTGGCTCTCTTTCCTGCCCCCTTCGATAAGGTCCTGACGTGCTGCAACGTATTAGCTGTGTTGATGTACATGACGGCTGTGGTTGTCTGGCCATTATACAGCTTCCAGAACAATCCGAGACCAAGCCATTGTCAGAATACACGTTGCGCTTGGGACAATTTAGTGGTGGTGTCTTTCATGACCTGTGTCAATCTCATTGCATACATCGTGGACACCATTTATTCTGTAAGATTGGTCTTCTTCATCTCTTCATAGATCACCAATATTTCTTATTTTTCATTTTTGTAAACTTGCTTTGTAAACATTTATAAAGAAGCACTTGCATTGTGGATATTTCTGTTGATGTTGACATGATTCACATCGACACAAGGTGTGTCACACATTCTTTAAAGAGATAAAACTAAAATATATATGATCTAAATGTGTTTCTGTGTTATTTCACCTCGTTATAGTTTTACCTACAGTATGAAACAACTTGCTTTGGTACGAGGCAGCTGTATTTTCTGTATGAAATAAAAATGATTAATCTAATCTTAATTTAAATTAGCAACTTAAATTGCTTAGTACAGTATGTATTATTAATAGATCCCTAGAAACACCCTGTGTAACAACATTACAGCATGCAGTGAGAGGCAAGTTCGCCTTTTGTTTACATAGGTGTGTCTGTGTGTTCATATCCATTAAAAAGGAGTACTTCATGAGTAGCGTAATGCACTGTACACAATGCACTGTACGGCAGTATGGAATTAGGGTGGGTCATCGCTGCAGCACCTCAGAAATGAAAGTAGCTGACGTTGATGTTGCAATCATCCAGATACTTTATCAGAAAGTAAATAGAATTAGGAGAAGACGAGAAAAATAAGTGAGTTATAGAGTGTGAATTAATTGTTTACCTGAAAACCAATGCTATTTCAAAAAATGCATTGCATTAGCTTATTTGAGGTAGTTCAGTGCAATTATATTACTATTTATGGATATTAATTTGTATCAGTTAAATTATTTCCTTTCCATTTCACCATATTAATGTTAATAAATAGTTTTTATTAGCAACATTAACTCCCTCAGATATACCTGTCATCTGGTCTGTTTTTTCATTGCCCAATCCAAGAATCGCCTGAATGTGAGGAGAGGAGAGCTGTTGTTGTCTCTGGGAGGGGCTCTTACAACCCACACACCGAAGAAAGATTAGCATTTGAATGATGCTTGCACAGAGGACAAGAGTCCAGTGTGTGTGTGTGTGTGTGTGTGTGTGTGTGTTGAGTTGAGTATGATAAGAGCCGAGCAGTGTCCAATCAGGGGAAAGAAATGGCCATCATAAATGACAGATAAGTGGGACAACGTTAACAAAGATACAGACACGTCCCCTTGCTAAACACACTAATGCTCCTGTCTCCCAAGAGGTTTTCTAACAGGATTCGTACCGCAAAGCACAAGGAGGTCAAGGAGGTGCCGTACCAAGGCGTGTGTTCGACCAATTGGAAGGGGGTGCGGGAGGAGAGCGGAACGCGTTGACGCGACACACAGTGATGCGTCACAAAAGAGACGTGACGCACGTTTATTTCTTTCTTTTTTGATGGAGGACTGAATGAAACTCAACCTTCCCAAAGACAGAACGCAAATACACCGGCGGCCATACTTTTGCAAGGTAGGAGAAGACGGCTTCGCATTTCCGTCAGGAACCCGCTTAGCCCTGCGATGGGTGTGGACGTGCGAACGCTCACCCACCCGGTGGGCGTCTTGCGTATAGCGGCGACCGTCCTCACCTGCCTGTGCTTCAGCCTGGTGGCTTCCGTGGGACCCTTGCCGTCCACGTACTGGGCCTGGTGCATGTTCACGTGGTGCTTCTGCTGCTTCTTCACCGCGCTCATCCTCGTCCTGGAGTTCACCACGCTCAGCGCCAAGGTGCCCATCTCCTGGGAGGACTTCACCACTGCCTTCGCCATGCTGGCCGCCCTCATGAGCCTCGCCGCCGCCGTCATATACCCCAGCTTCTTCACCTGCAAGGACTGCTACCGCGCGATCGGCGCCACGGTTGTCTCCTGGGTGACTTTGGCCGTGTATGTCGGCGAGGTGGCCCTGACGCGGCTCCAACCACGCGGCCAGATCAGCGGGTTCCTGTCCACCATACCGGGTCTGCTGAAGATCCTGGAGACCTTCGTAGCCTGCATTATCTTCACCTCCATGGACCGCTACTGGGGTTTCCCGGCTCTGCAGTGGTGCGTTGCCGTGTACTCCATGTGCTTCATATTTGCCCTCCTCATCCTCCTGCTCACCATTGGGCAGCTGCTGTCGTTGTTCCCATTCTCCTTCGACAAGGTGCTCACGGTTTACAATGTCCTGGCGGCAGCAATGTACTTGACCACCATAGTGCTCTGGCCACTGTACAGCTTCAAGGACAACGGGAGGCCCAAGCCGTGCGACCAGCCGTGTGTGTGGGATAAACTGTTGGTGGTCACCTTCATGTCTTTGATCAACTTTATTGTTTACACACTGGACGCCATCTACTCTATACGGTTGCTTCTTAGACGTTAGATAAATGCACATTAGCAGAAAGCAAAGCATCTTGGAGATAACTACTGTATATCAAGTTGAATAAGAACTTGTTTCTAATTGATTTGACTAATTTAGAATATGACTTTATATGTACATGTACAGTTTTCTTTATTTCAGTGCTGATCATTTGGCAATGCCAGGTATTCTGTACCATACTGTATGCATATAAGAAGTATATTTGGTTAATGATTAACAAATGAACTGAAGAAAAAAAGATTCCACTGGAACTTTGGATCCTTCATTACCACATGGCTGTTGTTTAATTATTGGCTTTTTAAAATTTGACCATTTAATTCTAAATCAATGAAATTGTTACTGGAAAATTTGTGAGGCAGACACAGTCACTTTTTCATAAATTGAATGTCTGTTTATTTTGTACTTATCTATTATATAATAGACTTAGCAATATTAGTTGACAGCTGTGCTATAACGTGCAAAGGGCCAGTCATATTTAACTTGACACGCCAGATATCTGAGTCTGTTAGCCACATCCATCTTGGGAGTCGTCCATTGAAACTGTTTTAAAGGGGTAGGCGCCTTCAAAAAACCTACTTCGCAGGTGATTGGACCGTCTGTTTTCCCGCACAGTCTGTTAAATCCACTTGCAGTAGAAAAGTCAGGAGAAGAGTGAAAACATATTTTCCGTTGAGAAAAGTCTTTGCTCTTCTAATAGATTATAATAAGACTGATGCTATGTTGCATCATCTATGTTAACCTCTGCAGAACCCGCCATTGTTGTTAACAAGTTGTTTTCAAGTTGACTTTGTCACACCTAAACCAAGCCCGTAGCTAACAGTACGATGCTGATTGGCCACACACTAGACTAGGTAAACCGGCCTGAACCTGTATCAGGCCGGTTTACCTAGTCTAGTGTCCATTTAAAGTGTCCATGCTGGGGTTTACATGGACACTTTACAAGGCATTTTTTGTCTTTCAGAATGTACTTTTTCCGATTGACGGTTACATGTTACCTGTTTACATGGGATGTCACCTAATCGGGTCTGGTGTTTACATGCACCTTCGCAACTTATCGGAATTTATGTTAAACATGCGCACATTATCTAGCTCATAATGTAACGTGTGCTGTTAGCAAATGGTAAAACCAGTTTCTAGTTGTAGGTAGAGGAGAGTGAGGCTATTTGTGTGACTGGTGGAAAAATGTACGGCTCCAGATGAAGTCACAGAGAAACAAAGAGAAATACGCACACATCCTGGCTACCTTGTGCACGTACTGGTTACCCCATACACTGCTCCAATCGGGTCATGGAACGGGTTATACTACCTCTCTGCTTCGGAATTACATTTTTACCGGGTTGGTCATATTAAGTCATATTAGCCTGCCCCAGGATCATCTTTATACATTAGTGTCAGGGTTTGATAATGGCAGGTATCACTGTCCTGCCATGCATCCAGGTTTTCCCATTGACCCATGAACTCATTCTAAAAAGGTATTTAGCTGAAATCATAAAATTAAATAGTTTCAGTTACATTTCGGTATAGGCTATGTGTAGCCTATGATTTCAAGAGTAACACGTCTCGATTGTATATTGATTATTTATCTACAACCAGGAGCTAATACTTGCACTGAGATTGCATGATCATATAGCTAAAAATAAACCTATGGTAATGCCGTAGCCTTGTTGTAACAGTCAAGGACCGAAGTCTTCATCCTAAAATGCCAAAGGCTTTCTAATGCTTTGAAAATTGACGAGAAAGGCCATTGACCAAGCTGCAATATATGACGAGTTGGGAATGAGATGTCATTCAAGTGGTTCAAACTCCATTGTATTAGCTATGATAACCAAACAGAAACCATCTGTTCCTAGCTATGAGAAACTACCTACATCAGTATGAAATCACTGAAGCACCTGTTTGACACTCCTTCACACAAATCTTCAATTAGCAATCATAAGAGACTGAGTATCAATAGTGTCTATTTCTTATACTCTACAGTAACATATTTGTATACTTTACTGTAATAGATTTTAGTTTTATTTTCTTAATTTCTTATACTCTAATAGATGTTATTTTGGTTTACATGTATTCTGTGTACTATTTACAGTATTTCAGTTTTCAGCCACAGTTTGAAAAAAAGAATCAATGGAATCAATACAATTTGCATCAAAGCATTTCTGATTCTGGATCCAATTCTTTGCAAGAAGGCATATTTGACATCAAATGGCACTGGCATGAAAGCTACGTACAGTAATAGGCTACAATGACAAGCAATGGTGCACTGATTCACACTGAGTGCTGTATTTTGTATTTTGTTGTCCACTGTGTAATGGTTGATTGGAAGAGCTCATACACTTGTTTGCAAGTTGTGTTGTTTGAAGGCAAAATTTGCTTTTGTTGCATATTTTAAATGTTTTGGCACGGTTAGAGCCTTTTGCAAACAAAATGTGTAATTTTGACCATGAGTGTCACTGTTTCGGCCTGTGTGTTAACTGTTTTGAGAATGTGGAGTTTGAGTTGACTGCTGCATCAAAGCAATCAAGAAAAACTGTAATTCTCTTTACATGTGCTGCACACTTTCACATGGTTATTCCATGGTATTCTCAATTCAACTGGTAAAGGTTACCGGTTGGGCTATTTACTACTTTCTGGGAAATCAAACATAACAAAGGTCTATATACCCCTCCTGAAGAAAACCTTCAGGTTTCTACTAAATCTATTATTGGAAGTGATATGCTTCACTGGCTTTCATGAAAGGATTTGCTGTTTCTTTCCACACAGCAGCAAAGTTGCTTCTATGAAAATGACGTAGCCATGTGATATACAGTACGTGCCAGTTCATGGGGGCAGGAACACAGAGAAGCAGCTGTTGGCACGGTGTGCAGGTAACTGTAAGTTTGTGGATTGTCTTAAATTAGGCAGTTACAGTATGAGAGGAAAATCGTTAAGGGGATTTCCTAATGCAGACCTCCATGGGAACCATGGGAATGCAATGAACCGGACCCATACTACACCATGACTGCACATTTAGCACACAATTAAATCATACTGTAAAAACAGCTGGAGAGGTTTGGTTTAGAGTCTGGTTATCTAAATAATACTTTGTGATAACATAATTTATTATATTATTGTGGTCATTGTTGTTTGTGTGTGTGTGTGTGTGTGTGTGTTATTGTTTGTGTTATTTATAGTAAGAACTATTTAAGGAGTACAAAGTAAAACTAGACCATTCATAAAATGAACAGAAGTGTACAGATATGTGTGGAACTATTTCTTATTTGAATATGTCATCAATGCAAGTGCTCCACAGTGTGTACAAAATGATTCAGTTTAAAATAGAAATGTTAAATGTGCCAACGCCTAAATTATCTTGTCTATGATTGTAGGTGCTCAGTCCCTTTGGCGGCAGTCCCAAGTTCTGTAAAAAAAAAAAAACTAAGACAGCCAAGTTTGAAAGCCCTAATGCGTCACAAGGCTTGAGCCGCCCATTATGTCACTGAACGAACCGGTGAACAGCGCTAAGTGAATGGAAACTCACTAAAGCGAACCACTGTGGACAATAGATTCCACTAGTCACTTGCAGTGACTACTGTAGAGAGATTAGTGGTAGAGTATTGGTGGACTAATGAGAGTGGTGGTAGACAGTGACTTGCACTTTGCATTCTCCATTCCAAAGTGTGTGGGATAGACAGTGCATTATGTATCAAATTTATCAGATGACCAACAAATCAGAATGTAGCCTACTGTATATGTGTACAGTACCATATGGCAATGAACACAATACATTAACTGATACTGACCTGGCTGGCGATTGGCTGGTAGTTCTCTTTTTCAGTTTTGATTGGGGAGTGCCCAGACTGAGATGCAGAGCGGAAGCTCACAAGCGCAGGATGCGCTCTCATGCGATCTAATCTACGATAAATGAATGTCCGGAATAAAATAAGCATAATAGCAATCTAACCTATTTACCACGCTTCATTGCTACAGCTGTAGATGCTACAGGGTGTGCTTTACTACTGTGGAATTTCATGTCGTTTCAACCACAGTGTTTCCCACCCTGGTCCTGGAGGCCCCCTGCCCTGCATGTTTTAGAACAAGTCTCCCTGCTCCAACACATCTGATTCTAATAAATGGGTCATCTCTGCAGAAGCCTTGCTCTAAGAGGACAGTGCAGTGGGCCCAGGGGCAGTATTGGGAAACACTGATATACGAAGAGAGGATACATAAGTGAAGATGTTTACTGACTGCAGTTCAGTCTTGCCTGCAGTGAGGATGGCAAGCACTAAGTCTACAGTGTGTGTGTGCGTGTGCGTGTGTGCGTGTGCACGCGCAAGACACTGCATTGGCTATAGGCTCACCCGGACTGTGGAATGTGGTGAGGCATGGAGAAGGGGAGAGCGCTCGGATATAATTGGCCACACATGGCTCCTTCAGCATTCCACCTCTCCTCACACCCAGCCCCAACTGGCAGGCCTATCGGCTTGATGGTCGTGGAGATATACTGTACAGTACTTATCTGGCCCCCTAAGTGCAGCAGGGCAGTTACAGTACATATAGAAGGGATATTCCCTGCATTCTGACAGGCTCATTAGCGTTCAGAATGAAGGCTGGAGTCTACATGGTTGTGTTAACAAAGGATGATGTGTGTTTGTTGTCCCCCTCGGTGAGCCCCCCTTCCCCACACACACACACACACACACGCACACACGCACACACACACTAGCATCTCCTTTCTGTTTTGTGTGTGTTTACAGTATCTATATAGGCTCAACCCTGTGTACCACCTTTAAACATTGTTTACAGTACATTAAAAGCGATTGTGTTTGGCTGATTGGGTTTGGTTGTTGTTAGTTGGGGTATTTATACTACTTCAGAATTGTGATGAGCTATGTGATACAGATATAGCTTACAGTAAAGTCATAATTAGAAATATGTGCTAGCAGTTAGATATTAGCATAGAGCTGCTTATTTCATATTTACTGTCAATCAAGCCAGGTAATTAAGGTGAATACATTCACAAATATTTATCTCTCCAAGTGGAACATGGCATCCATAAAGAACCAGTGTAACGTATTTCAAGCCAGAACTTTTTTTAAATGTTCATAAAAGGTGATTTGATAGTACAAAAACAAGTGCATTACTCCTGATTCATTAGCAAGAGGTGTCTATTTTAATCTGAAGGAAAGAACATTCAGAAATGCCATTGTCATCAACAATACTCCAGGAGTAGTGGATACGAAATAGATTAATTATTCAAGAAGCAAACAAATTCATATTCCGTATTCGTTAAGACATGTTTCATAAACATTTTATATCACTGATGTCTGATAAGGATGTGATTGAAGTAAAGGGCTTTTTAATGGACTATGCAGTTTGGACTTCATATTACATATACTTCATATATTCATACTATAGGCTGCAAACATTGTCCTGTCTATGGACTTGAACATTTGCAATTGCACTGAAGTGCAGGAAGGTAATGCAGATTCAGCCAGACTTTAGTTCTTCTGCGATTTCATGAGACCCAAGGTTATGAACTAGAGGCTGTGAGAGAAACCATTGAGGCGCCTATGAAACTACAATGTCTGACTACAGTAATGTCAATAGTGGTGATGCTTTTTAGAATGCAGGTGGTTTGAACATAAAATGCTCCACTGCCTTGATATTGGTTGCAGTTGCAGTAACACAATGCCAAATAAGGGAGAAGCAGTAGGGTTGTGCAAGAATTAAAAAGTGTTGCACTGCTAAATGCTAATAACAAAAGCCTTAAAAGTTACTTAAAAGGAATGGGAATGGGTGATCGGTGGACGAATGAAGACAGGTTTGCTGTAAGTAAACTGTAAATGACCTGCGTGAGTTGGTTTTCCTTGAAATCATACTTTGCTCTCTATCCCCCCCCACCCCAATCTTTTCCCACCCAATTTCCACCTGTTGTTAAAAAACAGGAACAGGAACAGTTTTATGGGTTTACAGTGAAGTGTTTGTCTTGTAGTAGGCTCTGTTCTCATAAAGCTTTCCACAAGCTTATTATGCTTTAAGCATGATGCTTGAGAATTAAAAAAAACTTTCTTTAAAAACATTAAAGCCTTATATATATATATATATATATATATATATATTGCCCTTCTGTTCTTCTGTGCAACAAACCAGCAGCTTGTTCAGAAAGGTCAGTGCTTGTTGACATTCCTCTAAAAAGCCCTCAATATAATATAACCCAATATAACCTCACCAACTCCCGTTGTGGCATCTTATCTTGTCCACATATCCCAACCCCCCCACCCCACACACACACACCACCACACCCCCTACCCCTGTGGTGCCCTAGCCTACTGTTATCCCACGGTTGCCATGGTATCACATTATGGCCACTCAATAGCACCACAGGACCTCCAGTTACCTGCATGCAAACCTGGGTCAAATATCAATGATTGAGTTTCATACTTTTCTGTAACTCACCATTAATGCAGAGATAGCCAGCACTGTACTGTACATTTGGTTTGCAAATGTAGAAACCGCTATTGGTTGTTTAGGAGAAATGTCAGCACCAAATGTCCTGACATTGATATGGCTTTTTTCTAGAATATAAATTACGCTGATGTTCTTTACAGTATATAGGCACATTAACCTTCATACACTGACACGGAGGTCATTAATATGTTGTGACTAAATACTCTCCCTGGTGGCTTGCCTTTTGCTGTGAAAGCAGATATCAATTACTGCATATCTTGGATCTATGCATATTAGGGTTAGGAAGGTGCGTGATTAGTTTCTACATTACATCCTCCCATTGCACATTGATGAAGGGATGTGCGCCAGACCCAGCACAAATACTATAAAAGGCAACTTGATTTCCATGTAAGTAATATGGTGTAGCCTACCTGTTGCACTCAACCTAGTTTTAAGCAACATAATGTAGAAAGAACATACGATACTGTACTACAGATTTTATGTGTACCACATGTGCATTTGGCTGTGACTCATTGTGGTTGGACTAGCATGAGTCCTCAATATGTTTTCACTTAAAAAGCCTGGAGCATTTTGTTGTTCACGGGCAGACTAAACTATTGTAACACGGAATTTCTCTTGACTGTGGATTTTCTATTGCACCATTTTAGAAACGACATGTCTCCATCAAAGTGATACTATCTCATACAGCTATGCATGTATGTGTACCTGTATTCAATTAAGAGATTAAAGGTTACTTGTAGCTAGAAGCTAAAGCCACAGCAAAATGGCTGAAATAGATAATGACATAATAGATTCAAGTTCCGTGTAAACATAGCGTGATTGCTACTTTTGCTACTGCAAGTTAAAAACAAACGGGGCAAAACAATGCTACCCACATATAAATATACACCTGTTTTGCCAAGCACAAATGGCAGCCTGATATTTTTATATTAGCATCATGTTAAATAATGTTGTTTATTAATATGTGCAATGAACTGTGATCCAGTACTTGGAAATATGGCAGTAATCTTCAGTGTATACAATAAAGCCGTTTACAGTCCAGTGGTTATTTCTAGGAATGCCACAGTAATGTTCTCCTTTATTGTTTGATAACTGATCTTATTGTGGTTCTGCCCTTTCTCCTGACATTGCGGTACATGGAAAATAAACAGTGTGACCCAAAACACTCAAAGCGAGTAAAAGCGCGGGCCCTGCACTGGAGAGAAGACAGCCTGCATGTTTACCCCTATGCCTGCTAGCAGCTGATACCAGAAAACATGTTGTTAGTAAATAAGACGTGAATGAGGGTATAGAAAAACTTCACAAACTGCAAAAAGAGTGAACATCGGGGCTGACAAGACCATCCACAATGCATGAGTAGCGATACAGCCATGATAGCACCACGCTTTGAGCTTACATGAATATAAGCTATAGCATGCAATGGCACAGCGCATTGGTAACACGATCGCTAGCATATTTCAAAATAAAAGATAACCATGTGATTCAAAGGTGTTATGTTTCTTTTATCTGATATCTTTCACACTTGAAATAGAGAAAACATCTTCTTGATCTTATACTAGCTGCTATATTTGAAGCCAAATTTCAGTGAATACATTTCAAAACGTTGGAATATTCAAATGAAATGTTAACGGCATGGTATTATTTTTCTCCTCATTTCTAAAATTGAAGACTGGGTGGGCCTTAAATGAACACAGAAAATATAGTTTTATTCATCACAAAGTTTTGTTCAAATAATAAAAAAGTTACAACATACATTGTGTATTGACATAGTGGCAATATATGGATAACAGTAAATACCACAATGTGTCAAAGGCTTGAAAATAGAAAACAATTAAGTAATTGGTCTACAAAAACCAAACTGAAAAAATAAAATAAAATAAAGAAAAAAAACATATTTAGCCATAGCTTTATTTTTTTCCATTATGTCTGTCTTAATCTGTTTTGCTCATCTCATTTTAATCCTGTCAGGCTTTTCAAATCAGAACCATTTAATGAATGTTTAAAATAACCTGGCACATTGGAACAAAATGTTATTTGATAATTTTCTACCTTGTGTTCCACTTGCAGCCACAATAAAATGTAATAGCTACCCAGAAACCCATAATCCTAAATTGTTTTATTTTGAGGAACAGCCATGTTCCTGTTTTGTTCAATGCACACAAAATAGAAACATCAACCACAAAGCTGCCATCGTTTTGTTTGGAGTATAACCTCAAAGTGCCTAAATCTGACACATAAACCTGCCAAAATATTGAATAATTACATCAATAATACAATTTAAACAACATTTTTTGCAGCATGCACAAAGTTGAAACATGACACATAAACAATGTACTGTAACAAGGACCTTTTCATTGCCGTGGACTCTATATAAAGAGGCAATGTTTTATATGTTTCATAATTCATGTGTTTATTGGAACGGTTTATTAACCTGGCTTTGTTCAACATCAAAGTGGAATGTACTGTATGTTATAATGAACATTCGATTTTAAAATAGAATTCACAGTATTCCTGGCACATAACATTGCTTATTGTGACCATAAGTGTCCATCAATGTTCATATACAGCCACAACGGCTGAATCATTGTTCCAACTCGGTGTTGACTGAGTGTTTTCACTTCCACTACGGAAACACAGTATCATCCAGCATCAGTCATATTGTACAGTATATACTGTGGTATGTCGCAGAAGTCTCAAAAGGATCTCTTGTCACCTTATATGGGGCCGTAAATATGACCTGATGATTGATTAAGTGGCAAGTGGTGACATGCATTGAAGCTACAGAAAGATTATATATTTTACTACCCTGTTGAGCAACACATCCATAACAGTTATGTGCTGTTCACGCCAAAGGACACCGTGAAAATATGCAAACAAAACATGTGTGTCCTTTTTCTAGCCAGCAGCACATTAGCCAACAGCGCGTAATAAATATATAACATATTCTTTGAATGTCGTCTCTGAATGTACAGTATACACTTAAAGTGAAGATTAACTTGTTCCCATGGAGAGGAGAGGTGAATGAGGGCGGGGCAACTTGGCACTCACAGTGTTGACTGACCAATCACTGTGGCCTCTGCAGGCAACATTCCTCTCTTGACTTCCCCACCAGATGTCATTTGGACATGCTGTTGAGAACATTAGACAGAGAGAGACATTAGAGCTTATCAGGCCACTAAAGTGTTTCTCACCACCAAGCAGTCACCAAGTTGATGTTTTATAAAGATTAGAGATCTGAAATATGTGTCTAAAAACAATATTATCCCACACATAAAACATTTGACTGAATATGCTAAATATCAGAATTGGATTATATTCATTTTCTGAATGAATGAATATATGTGTGCATGTAGTGAAGGAATATCTTATGAGGAGGAAAAAATGACTGTCCTCATAAGCTCTTAGGCTTTAGTTAAACCCTCTGTAGCTTTCCGACCTGAATACTAAGTGTCCTTTCCTGATGCCCACTTACTTACAGACTCATCTTAAGTTACCTTAAATTCAATTACCAGCAGAGATGGTGGTCAGCATTGTAGACACAATAGAAGTATATTTATGAGAAACAATGGAAGTCAGCGACAGATGAATACAACACTGAGTTGCCATTTGCCATACAGCGGAACAAGGAGTTACAGTAATTTACTGTAAAAACACAAAAACAAATTTAAACGGATTTAAAATGTGTTTCAAATTGTTTCGGCAGCCAATGAATTCCATTGAATAGCTCATGAGAACGTTCACTACTTTGGCTATTAACATCAGTAGCTTCAGTAGGCTATACCTCGCCGCTCGGGGAGCTTCCGTTCATCCTGTTGATCCTGGCAGAAAAGACGGGCTCGTGATCGCCGCCGTTCTCCTGCTGCTGCGAGGCGTGCCGCCCCGCCGTCAGTTCGGTGTTGCTGACGCCGTTGCCCCTGTGGATGCAAAGCACCTTCCGGAAGCTCTGCTTGAAGTTGTCGGAGAGGAAGCCGTAGAGGACCGGGTTGGCGCAGGAGTTGACGTAGGTCAGGATCACCAGGAAGGAGTAGATGGTGGCGCTGGCGTTGGTCTCGGGGATGGTGTAGAACAGGTTGACCACGTTGGCCACGAAGAAGGGCAGCCAGCACAGGACGAACACCAGCACGATGACCACCACCATGCGGGTCACCTTGCGCTCTGACCTGCGCCGCTTGGTGAGGCCCGCCCGCGTGCCCGCTGACCGCACCTGAGGGGAAGACGTGGGCAAGGGTGTTATATATCATCATGCCATTAACATGGAATAACATCAATGTACAATAGATGCTGCTCACAGAGCCGGACATCAGCCAGGTTTCTGGTCAGGTCTCGTACAGTTTTTGTTTCGCTTGGAACCTCACGCCCTTCCCCCCCCCCCCCGCCCCCCCCTCCCTCTCAGACCGGTGTAACGAGACCCAATATTCACTTTGTGGCTCCATTTGGGAAGTGTTTGCATTCGTTCCTCCTACTGGGCATAGTAGACATCTGGTTCATTCTGAAACTATTGGACGGCGCTGAATCAATAGGCGTTGCTACAACTGTTTTGATCAGCTCGTCTAGCTCTACCACCATTTGAAGCACGCTTGACGTCAACGTCATCTCACTACCCCACCCTGATTGGTCCGCCAGCAGGGTGGCTGTGAAAATGTACGGGTGCGGGGCTGACGCATGTACCTTGATCACAATGAGCAGGTAGCACAGGCAGATGATCAGCAGCGGCGTGAAGAAGCCCAGGATGACGGTGTAGAGGATGAAGGCCGAGGACCACAGCGCCTGTGGCTCGGGCCAGTCAATGTTACAGGTGTTAAACCTGTCCTGCACGTCCGAGTATATGGCGGCGGGCAGGACCACCAGGAAGGCCACCAGCCACACCAGGCCGTTGAACAGCCAGGCCACCTGCGGCCGGCGCCAGCGGGCGCTCCGTATGGGGTGCACCACCGCCAGGTAGCGGTCGATGCTCATCACCGTCAGGCAGAAGGTGGAGGTGAACTGGCTCAGGTTGTCCACGGTCATGTGCACCCTGCAGAGGAGCTTCCCGTAGGGCCAGTAGGACAGCACGCTCTGGGTGCCCAGGAAGGGGATGCCCAGGATGTACAGCTCGTCCGCCAGCGCCAGGTTGAGGATGTACATGTTGGTCACCGTCTTCATCTTGGCGTAGCGCGCCACCACGTAGATGACCAGCGTGTTGCCCAGGAGACCCACCACGAACACCGTCACGTAGATGACGGCCGTGGCCACGGTGCCGTTGCTGAAGAATGGCCAGGCCTTGTCCGAGGCGTTGTACGTGGCGTTGCTAAGGGCGGAGGAGTGGGCCCAGGGGGACGACGCGTTGCCGTCCTCAACCTCCATGGTCCAGGTGTGGCAGGAGGAGCGGGGGGTGGGGGGGGGTGTTGGTGCCCGGAGGTCTCCTTTACATAGCAGTAGAGCGGTCCTTGGGAGGCAAAAGGCAGATATGCGTTTACAGTGATTTTGATGGCAAGGTTGAAGTCAGTCAGACGTGTGGCACCTGAATGCCTATGCGGGCATGTGTATGCATTTAGTAGCCTGTTTTTCTCAGCATACTCAAAACTAAACCCTTGCCACCAGGAATATACATATAAACACAATGTGCTTTGAATGAAAATAGCAGGTATACTAGTTGTTGGATTTATTTATTTATTTGTTTGTTTATTTATTTATTTATTTATTTATTTATTATTATTATTATTAATAATAATAATATTATTATTGTATTAATATTATAATATTATATTGTATACGTATTTGATTAGTTTTGTCCTAAGGTCTCAATTTGCTGCACTCCAAAGCCAGCAGCTCTAGAGTTTCTCTTAGCAACATAGGTTGAATTGTCTGGGCACATAGCCAATCTGCCATTTATCTTAATGGCAAGGTGTGCTTTGGAAAATGGCGACATTAGTTGAACCCGTTTCAAGTGCCACAACAGCCATTAAGGCATGCCGTATTTAATGGTAGACAGAGACAGACACCAGTAGCACGAACACCCTGCGTAGACAAAGTTTTCTCGTTTGCGTATACAGTTTAAAAAGCTCTCTTGTTTACAGTAACAAAGGTAAAGAGCCATAGGGCATATAGGGTTGGTTGCTTGACAAGTTAGATTGTTAGATTTTGCCTTGTGGACATAATACGTTAGAGGTCTACGTAGCATGCACTCATTGATGTACATCATTACATTTTAATTTAGTTAATCTATGTGGCAACCTGTGAACAGAGCCGTCTGTTGCACAAATATCCTAAATGGTTTGACGCGAAAATTAATTGAACCGCATTGTAAAAACAAAGCAATGACGTGCAGCCCGCAGCTTTTTGTTGGGAACACAAACACTGATGAAGCAGTCTAACGTTTGCGCTTTAGACTGGAACTTAGCATGTATTGATCTTCAAAATATAGCCTGTTGTATTTCAATAGCGTCGAATATCTGTCACATTCGGCTGAATTAGTCTATGAGGAAGACAATCTCTGTTGAGTCCAGCTGTTTATTAAACCAGATGTTGAAGAACATTTCGCAACCATTTATGTTGCATGAAAGCACATTTGTTTCACAATCTGGCTGTGAACTAAAAAATGCCAAATTTTGACAAAACATAGCTATGGCTTACTTTCTACTAAAACTCTAAAAATTTAAAATAATATTTCTGCAGGCAAATACATTAATTACCATATCATTCATCGTTTACAGACATCCTTTTAATATTATGATACATTTATATGCTCCAATCAATAAAATGAGTCTCTCTCTCTCTCTCTCTCTCTCTCTCTCTCTCTCTCTCTCTCTCTCTCTCTCTCTCTCTCTCTCTATATCTCTAACAAGCCGGGTGAAGCGTGTGAAAGAGAGAGAGATAAATAAATATAA
>JAODUE010023628.1:0-19097 GCA_027564755.1 Amblyopsis hoosieri | reverse complement strand
CCAATAGGTATTCATCCACCCCCAGAGACACAGAGCCAACCAATAGGTATTCATCCACCCCCAGAGACACAGAGCCATCCAATAGGTATTCATCCACTCAACGAGACACGGAGCCATCCAATAGGTATTCATCCACTCAAAGCGACTTGTTGGAAGTGATCCGCGGCCCCCCAGCCAACTACAGGGAGATACCGGACATCCCGGAGACAGACTCTCGTTTTTCGCCGAGGAAAAATGGCACCCAGAGGTATAGCGAACCAGACGACTCCTTGCCTCCCCACCAGCGGCGCAACGGAAGTATCGGGGGCCAGGGGAAGTCCCCTTACTCCCGGGACGAGTACATCGAGCCAGAGCAAGATGCAGACGGACACCAGGTAAGATGGATTAGAGACCGTCCAACAGAGCATCCGTTATTAGGCAGTACATTCAGAGGTGAAGGGGGGGGGGGGTAAAAAATTATTCTAAATGAATCAATGTTTTGTTTCTATCCAGATTTACTACGCTCTCTACTCATTCAGTGCCAGATGCGCCAACGAAATGAGCATCTCGGCCAACCAGCGCGTCCGAATCCTGGAGTTCCAGGACGTGAACGGCAACGCCGACTGGTGGCTGGGGGAGGCGGGTGGCCGTCGAGGCTACGTCCCCTCCAACTACATCCGCAAATCGGAGTACACATGAAGGGGTGGGGCCGGCACCGCCGTGGCCTCCCTTTGACTTGTGGGAGTGTCACCACTGTGGAAACGGTTTGGGCACAATATGTGAGAGGACCAAGCAGCTGGATGGGCTGGCTGACTAGTTTTCACTACACTGTCAATGGAGTTGGATGGTGCGAAGAGCTTCCTCTACTGAAATATGCCTATGTTTACAGACCTGTTTCTTTTATATTGTTTTTACTGGCTGTGAACACGTGTAACTGGCTCTCGCTTGTATCCAGTTACGTACCTGAGTGTCTCCAGGATGTCGCTGTATCCTCTAGGTCTGGACAGGATTGTATAGTGCATTACAGTACAGAGCTGTCTGAAGGAATTGCACTTTTGCATTTGCCTTGGATGTAAATGCATTTGGTTTTCTGACAAGACTGCACTGTGGATAGATGGCATGCACGCAGACTGGCATCAATACGCCACGTGTGCCAGTGATTTCAGTACACCAGTAAGGAATGGATGCATAACTGTGTTCGGATCAAGCTTTGATGCACTAGATTATGTACGTTTTGAGAGTTTGCTGTGTCTGCATTGACATCAAAAAGGTTTAATTTAGTGCCGTGTGTGGGCGGGGCCAAACATTTTACAATCCCCCCTACTTGGAAACTAAGGCAGAATTTGAACAGCATAGGACATCTAATAATCGTGGTTGACAAACACCTTCATTGAACTTTTGTAAGTAACCTAAATGCTGAATATTATGGTAATATCGATAGGGACAAGGAGACTGATCTTTCCTTGCCTTGTGCATTTACATTATATGATACTGTATGCTGAGTTTTTTTCTGCACTCCAATTGTGATCACTGTTTGAATAAAAAAAAAGCTCTGACAAATTATATAAATGTGTACATTATAATTGGTCATACGGCGTGCTTTGACAAAATACTTTTTATTTTTTCAGTGCTAAAAGCAGACATTTACTCGAGCCCAGCTTTGAGTTTTAAGAGGCACCATTACAAACTCACAAAGCTGAACCTGCCAGACAAGATTAAACATAACATATGTCACTTATCACTGAGTCTAGCTCAAGTACCTTTATACTGTATAAGCAGACCACATGACAAGGCAAAGTGTTTTCTCTACACACCTGTGGCATCCGTACATTTAAACTGTAAATGTATAAAACTAAATTCCAATGTTTTGTATAGCTTCAGAACCTGCTCTGATCCAGCTTATTCCACTTTCATATTAATATACCAAATACTATGTATATAAATGCAAAATTAATACTTTCTTCTTAGATGTTCCATACAAGAAAACCCCTGTTCTTCGGTGAGTTTGATTGAACTGAGCGTTAACAATGTTCTTGTAAGAAAGTTTAAAATTTTCAAACTTTACAATGATCAAATTTAAAAAGCATGTATTTCACTCTACAATTTCAACTTTCATCACTCTCTTTGGCTCTCTCGCTTTCTTTATACCAAGTTTACTTCCCAAACACTGAATGTTTTGAACCTTGGTAGCAGCAACACCAGATCTAACCATTCTGTGTACTTGACAAAAGCTGTTCTGATCTCACATGCCGATTTACCCTCATAAACACAAACCATCCGTGTCACTCGGTTTACCCCCCAGTTTTCATCGTTTATACACTTCAGTGTGGGTGATAGACAACAACAACAACAACAACACCACCTGCAATATAAAGTAAAAGTTTATCACGTCACCTAGAAAGAGAGAGAGAGAGGCATTCTGTGTCTTCACACTGAACCTAAAAGCATTACTACCTACGCCTCTTTTATCGCTGCAGCGTTACTCTACGTGTTCTGGCTCTCCAGAGCGGCTGAGGATGAGGGAGAGGTTGCTGTGGTGTGCTTTGAGGTGACCGTCTTCTTCTCCATGGACTTGAAGGAGGTGGTGGTGGACTTCTTCTGGACCGTCTGGATGGTCTTCTTCCTCTTCACGTGAAGGACCTCCATGGCATCCATGTTTACGCCCTGTTGGATCTCCTCGCTGGTCTCCACGTGCTCCTGCTGCTCCTGCTGCTGCTCAATCATCCTCTGCTGGTGCTGGACCTAGAGGGGTGGAGGAGAAGGAGCACAGTCCCTTAAGGACACGCTCACCTGCCTTATGGCACCCTAGAACTGTAGACCTGCGTGTGCATGGAAACCACAGGAGGGGCAGAGAATAGTGTGAGCCAATGGCATACTGTGGTATGGGGCGGAGGGGGTGCACGGCACCAACACATTTTTATTTTATTTGATTCTGCACCAGTTTTCTGTCGATTTGCCCCAAATGGTTTAACCACCAATCAGCAACGAGGTAAGTCAGAGATCTGTTTCTGTGTTGACTCTGGCGAGTGAGATTCATGTATTATTATAAAAGGGGTTTAATAGGGGTCAGAGGAACATACATGAAACTCTACGTAAGAGTATCTACATAAGAGTTCACAGTAAATACGAATAATAATTAAGCCTTACATTCTTGCTCTTTGTGTGCCAAACAGTCTTTTTGACTGACTGCATGTTTGGAGTATTTTATCAGTAATTAGTCAAATGTTGATATTACACTGCCTATTAAATACTACACCGTAGGCCTTTCAACCCCTTTGAAGGCCAATATGACTAATCTACCTAATATAACTATCGGGGCTGATAAGGCAGACCAATACCCCCCTCACCATCATCAGGTGCTGGTACTGTGCGATGGCCTCATCGGCGCTCACTCCCTCAGCCAGCCCCAGCTCTGCTGCTCGGCGAGCCAGCTGGGCCTTGTGGGACCCTGGGGGGGTCCAGCCCGCTCCCTTCATCCAGTTCAGGTCAGACTTGTAGTCCACCTGCAAGTAAAGGGAGTCATTACCTTCCTCACCTTCTAGATTCATCTACAGCAATGTGACGAGGAGTAACGCAATAGCGGAGTCAAGAGCTTAGCTCTTCTATTATTCTATAATTAAAATGTCCACAATGTTGCACACAGACACACACACACAGACTGACTGACTGACTGACTCTCACATCACTCTGGAGCTTACAGGGTTCCTCTCTCACACACACACACTCTCACATCACCCTGGAGCTTACAGGGCTGCTCACACACACACAGACTCTCACATCACTCTGGAGCTTGTAGGCCTGCTTGGCGTGCTTGAGCTGGAGGTGCTGTGGGTCACAGGTGTAGGCGTGCAGCCTCTGGCGGTAGGTGAGGTCGCTGGCCTGCGCCTGGCTCTTCTTGGCCTGCAGGAACTCCGGCTGGTCGGCGTGCATCTTGAAGTGGGAGCGCTCCTCCTTGGACTGCCGCTTGTACTCCAGGTTGCTCTGGAGCTTGCTGGCTGCCAGGGAGTGCACCATCTTGGGGTCATCCTCCACGCTCAGCAGCCCCACTTGCTGGCCCTTCTCCTTCACGTGGGATTCCTTGTAGCGGAACTGAGGAAGCGGACGCATGTGTTACTCCAGTGCTCGTCACTGTCGGAGTGACTTGTAAAACATAATTCTCTGCTCAGGACACAGTTACTACCATAGAAAATAGGGGTTTGCTGTTATATTGAAAGTGTAACTGCACCATAAAATGTGTTTTTGAGCTGTAAACTAAGACACATGAATGAACTGTGATGAGACACGTCAATGCTGTTTTTGACTAAATTGCAATTTTTGTTAAACTGCATTTTATGGGCTGGAAACAGAACTATGCGTCATATCTGTTAAAAATACCCCAGGACCTGGCTGGTTTTCAGCAGTACACTCCGTCCGCCCATACGTCTTCAAATTAAAATGTTAACGTTAATTTTCAATGGGGGTCCCCCTCTCAGCCCCTCCCCTCACTCAGCTCCTTGATGCATTTGTCAAAGTTGTAGTGGGCGGAGTCAGGCTCAGCGCTGGGGTGCAGTTACACTTTAATTAACATATATCGTATAGAGGACCTTTTTAAAGGGCTTGTTACCCCATACAGGTGTTTGTAGTTATTTTACAGTCAGATTAATGGTAATACTTACTAATCCATTTTTGGATGGAACTCAAAAGGTTCTAAATAATGAATAAAAAATCAACTCACATCACTGGCGATTTCTCTGGAGGCCTTGGCGGTTTGGAAGGGAATGGCATCCAACCTCAGGTCATAGCCCCCTGATCTCACCTTGTCGCCAGCCTCCTTGTAAACGTTCTACACACAGAGGTCGAAAAACAGACGCGGTAAAAATAGATGAGGTCATCTATGCTATAATTCACTGCTATGGGAAGAGCGGTGTGTGTGGAGGCTTACGTCACTAATCTGCTGGGCATTGATCTTGGCTCTAATGAAGTCTGGGTCATCTGCGTGTAATGTGTATTTATGCATGTCGTCATTCTGCCCAGCCTTGTACAGCCTCTGGAGGACACACAGATGTTATTATTAGCTGTTATTATCAGACAATATAATGTGTTTTTATTGTCTATAATTAATATTATTCCTTGTTGCTAGGATCATTTATTTTATTCCTCTTTAACAATTATGTTATTATTTGTATGTGCTGAGATCCTAAAATATTGGTTTTATATATTGTACAATAATGTAGGGCTCTACTGTAAAGAATAATACAAGTTAGCTTCATTTAAGTGATTGCTAATTCACTTAGTCTTGCTAATTCGTTTGATCTTAAAAAAGTGAATGGTACATTTGAGTTGTATAAAAGCAAGTGTGCTCCTGTGCCAACCTCACTGCAGTGTTGATAGCTGTTCCTGGCATGGATCAGATCAGGGGAGTCAGCCACAGAGGTGAACTTCAGACTGTCTGGCATCTGCCTGTACCTCTTCTACATGGTGAAAGACAAGAGTCTGAGACAACAACTGGTCCACTTGAGGGAAAACCAAACCAAAAAACAAATATCTTCTTTACAGCTGGACTCTTTGATTGCATGTCCACTCTGTCTGTACCTTTCAGAAGTGATAAGTAAATACATATTGTACGTAAGTAATACTGTAGATCAAGCCAAGCCAAGGGAGGATTGGTTGGGATGGGGGATGGATTCCAGCCATTAAGGCTGACATTCATATCTAAAACATAATATTGGTGTGTGGCCTGCCTCCAGCACAGCAGTCTTACTGAGCTACACTGCCACACAATCTAATGGGAGCCAAACGACCCAGGTGTGGGTGTCACAGCTGAACATGTCTTCACCTCACTGAGAAGGGCTCCAGCCTTCTTGGCTGACTCCATCTGAGGAGCTCCCACACCGTCCCAGGCCACACCCTTCATGAAGTTCAGGTCAGACTTGTAGAGTTTCTACACAACAGGTGACATTTACATCAATGCTATTGTAAATATATACAGTATTAAAATGTAATTCATATAAAGTACAAAATAATATAATATATAATGTTCTATCGTATAGCATATAGAATACAATATATAATATTAATATATATTACATAATGTAATATACGGTATAGTATGTATAGCATAATATACAGTAGATTGTATGTATTGTTCATAATAATAAAATATACAATATAATATAGTAATGTATAGCATAAGATAATAATGTAATACAGTAATGTATAGCATAACATAATACTGTAATACAGTATAGCATAGTAATGTATAGCATTATATAATTATGTAATACAGTAATGTATGGCATAATAATGTAATACAGTATAGCATAGTAATGTATAGCATTATATAATGTAGTACAGTAATGTATAGCATCATATAATAATGTAATACAGTAATGTATAGCATTATATAATGTAGTACAGTAATGTATAGCATAATATAATAATGTAATACAGTAATGTATAGCATAGTAATGTATAGCATGAGATAATGTAATACAGTAATGTATAGCATTATATAATGTAATACAGTAATGTATAGCATAAGATAATAATGTAATACAGTAATGTATAGCATAAGATAATAATGTAATACAGTATAGTATAGTAATGTATAGCATAACATAATGTAATATACTGTATGTAATATAGTAATGTATAGCATAACATAATAATGTAATATACTGTATGTAATATAGTAATGTATAGCATAACATAATAATGTAATATACTGTATGTAATACAGTAATGTATAGCATAACATAATAATGTAATATACTGTATGTAATATAGTAATGTATAGCATAGCATAATAATGTAATATACTGTATGTAATACAGTAATGTATAGCATAACATAATAATGTAATATACTGTATGTAATATAGTAATGTATAGCATAACATAGTAATGTATAGCATAATATAATAATGTAATACAGTATACCATATAATGTATAGCATAAGATAATGTAATATAGTAATGTATAGCATAATATAATAATGTAATACAGTATAGCATAGTAATGTATAGGATTATATAATGTAGTACAGTAATGTATAGCATAATATAATAATGTAATACAGTATACCATAGTAATGTATAGCATAAGATAATAATGTAATATAGTAATGTATAGCATAACATAATAATGTAATACAGTATACCATAGTAATGTATAGCATAACATAACATAGCACATAAGTAGTGGGCTCACCTCACTCTGCAGGTTGTAGGCCTTCTTGGCCCATGTGACCTGCATGTCGTCTGGCAACACTGTATACCGGTGCAGCCTGGTCTTGTAGTCCTGGTCGCTGGCCAGGGCCTGTGCATTCTTAGCCGTCACCAGATGCACCATGTCCGGGGTCAGGTGGTAGCGCCCGCTGGCCGTCAGCGCGTCACGCCGGTACTCCTGGTCACTGGCCAGCCGGCCCGCCTGCAGGCAGTGGAGGAGACGCGGGTCGTCCAAGACGCTCTTGGAGCCAATGTGCTTCCCTTTTTCCAGCAGGTGGTTGTGTCTGTACTGGTACTGCGGACACAGAGGTAACGCTCAAACACACACGATAGTGTCAGTGTTCTATTCGTTAGGTCCAATAATAAAGCATATGTAGCTAGTGTGGCCTCCGCTACTCTAGCAGCGTCAGACCAAACCATTGGTGGACTCTTGTTGGATTGCTAGCATGTCCATGAGTGTGTCTCTTTGCATTCATATTATAGGCTAGTGTGTTTTCAATGCGTCACATACGTCGCTGGCCATGCCCGTGGAGCTTTTGGCGGCCTGGAAGGGGATATCCTGCATGGTGAGCTTGTAGCCCTGGGCTCGCAGGGTGTGCCACGACTCTCTGTACTTGATCTGGAACACACAATGTTACGGGTATAGGCCCACAGTGCGGTACCACAGTGATAAGTATGGCTGGTGTTCCATACTACTGCACCTCGCTGAGGTTGGCTGCGTTGATCTTGGCCTGCGTGATCTCTGGTCTCTCGGCTGTGATCGTGTAGCTGTGCTTGTCACTCGCACCTTTCTCCTTGTACAGACGCTGAATACAAATGTTGAGGAGAGGTTAGAATATCGTTACTAGGGGTGAATATGCTCAAATGTATATTCTGAAAACAGCTCAGGCAAACATGACATGGTAGCCACATATACTGCAGACAGCGTGTCAGTGTCTTACTTCGTTTGCAATTTCTCCACTTAGTTTGGCGTGGACCATATCTGGAGAGTCGGTGACCGACGTGTGCTTGAAGCTGTAGGGTTGCTGGCGGTACTTTTTCTACAGACAGATAGAAAGCAGTTGTAGGTGCTAAGTGAGTGAAGGACATCTGAACATCACACATCTGTGACGTGCGTTCTCATAATCTCACGTCGCTGATAAGGTCTGTAGCCTTCTTGGAGCCTTCGAACTGCAGGGCACCAGTACCGATCCAAGCTGCACCACGTAGATAGTTCAAGTCCGAACGATACGTTTTCTGTTTGAAACGCAGAAAACACATGAAAACAAGACATTTCAACTGCTGGAAACTTCACGTCATTGTGCTACATACATAGAACTACACAATTGAGTCAATGTCAGTTCCTCTATTCCCCCATAGATGGCAGCATTTCCATTCTGACTGTCCCGAGATCTAATTAGCCAATTTCCAAATCCAGGCACCTGTCTGTGTATATGTGAGTTTATCACCTGCCTTACAGCTGCAGCAGCTAAACTATGTCCTCAATATTGAATATTGAGTGCTGGTATTTTAGATATGACTCTCTCCAGCACATAGCTTTCCCCCCCGTCTCCTCAAGATGTAATTGGCAGCAGCTGAGAAGAACACCCCCCTCCACACACACACACACACACACACACACACACACAGAGACACTATGTGCCGTGTTTCCCGCCTTACATCACTCAGCAGGGCGTAGGCCCTCTTGGCCGCCTGGACCTTCATGTCGTCGGGCAGCGAGGTGTACTGGTGCAGGGCCAGTCTGTACTCCTGCTCGCTGACCAGAGACTGGGCCTTCTTGGCGTGAGCCACCTCCAGCATGTCCATGGACAGGTGGTACCTGGAGAGCTCCTTCGCAGACTTCTGCTTGTAGGTGACCTGTAGCAGGGCAGTGTGGTTACTATGTGTGTGTCTGTGTTTATGGGGGGACCGTTTGGTATTAGTACTTGTTGTGAAGTAGTAGTAGTAGTAGTAGTAGTAATACTTCAACTATAAAATGTTCATGAGTGGTGGACCGCTGAATTAGAAAGCTCACAAATCATACAAGCACTGATGCTATGCATCATTTCCTCTGTACTCTGGCTGAACCGACCCGAAGGTCAAACGCCTATACCTCAGTGTAACAGATGCACTTACGTCACTCTGCAGCTTGCTGGCATTGACAGAGTGAGCGATGTTCAAATCATCCTGCAGTCCTTTCAGGCCAATCCTTTTGCCCTTGGTCTTCTCAAAATCCTCTCTGTACTTTTGCTGCAAGGGGAAAATAAAGCACACGGTTCGATCATTAATCAAGAGATGCCATACAGTAGCATTAGTTTTTGACAAAGTGAATCAGGGTCTAAACGACTGGGTTTTAAGGCCCAAATCGAATGTCCAGACAAAAATGATACACAATGCCATCAAAGAGTGTGCGTGCGTGCATGTGTGCACGTGCGTGCGTGTGTGCGTGCTCACTTCACTCAAGATGTCTCCTGATGCTTTGGCAGACTGGAATGGAATGGCATCCAGTCTTAGCTTGTAACCGCCGTCGCGAAGCTTGTTCCATGATTCCTTATAACGGCTCTGGAAACAGACAATAACAATGAAAGGAATTTAGCCTGATTCAACATACAGTTGTAATGTATCGACTGTATGTATGTCACATTAGATAGATAGATAGATAGATAGACTGTACAGAAAAATATAGTCAATCACACTGCAAAAACTAACATTTAACTTAGTGTGACCTAGAAAAATCTAGTTGATTTGTTTCTAATATAAATGGCTTATCTAGTGACTTAATTTAAGTAAATGTGCACTTAATTTAAGAAATTTTATCAAGTGAATTCCACTTACTGCACTGGCAGCCAGTTTTGCTTGATTTAAGCATTAGTAAGCTCATAACTAATATATTTGCACTTATGTGTGATATGGCATTTTTTGCAGTGCAATATAGAATGTATTACAATACGAATAATACATATAAAAATACATACACTGAAACATTTAATAAATATAATAAATATGAATAGATAACAGATAGATGGACAGATGAATGCATGTACTTTATGAATGTGTCTCACCTCGCTGATGTTCACGGCATTAAGCTTAGCCTGGACATGTTCGGGCAGCTCTCCACTGAGAGTGTAGCTGTGCTTGATGCTCTCCCCCTTCTCCCTGTACAGCCTCTGTTGGGAGCACAAGGCAACAGTGTGGGATGTAGAGGGCCGCTGGGAACACTTGTTGGCCCTCTACCAACCGTGTTGGTTTGAGCTGAGCTTACGTCAAGGGCCAGCTTGTTGCTGAGCTTGGCCTGGACCATCTCTGGACTGTCCTGGATGCTGGTGAACTTCAGGGCACTCGCGTGCTTGCGATACTTGTTCTAGAGAACACATCATGGGGGGGAGGTTATTATTGCGGGCTGTGGAACATGTGGTGCCTGCTCTTCTCACAGTATAGAGAGAGAGAGAGAGAGAGCACAGTATCACTAGCATCCATCCACCACAGTGCAGAGAAAATGTATTAGTTCAATATGGACATGTTAAATAATGCAAATACCAACAGGGCAGTGCCTACCAACACAGTCTGTGGCATTTAACTGGATGGACTATGTCATGTGGTTTGACCATTAACTTAAGTCTAAATGCTAATCACAACTTATTCAAATACTGTAGACATTGGTTATAACAGAAAGAGCTATATCTGAATCAGTAGGAACATATAACACGACCAGTCAATCTTTAATTTGTGAATTTCAATACATTAAATTAATGTTGTATATACTGAACTGTTTTATAGTATGTCCCGCTTGTGATAAAACGGTTAAATAAAAAATACTATAGTATTTACCCTGAGAAGAATACAGGAAGATATTGTGCATGTCACCGTACAGCAACAGATGACTTATGGCCACTTACATTGCTAACATTCACACTCTATTTCAGGGCCGTCTGTTTCAACTGGCGTCTAATATTGGTTACCCCTGACATTACAGCTGGGTGGAATGACCCATAGAATAAGTGGCTGCTTACGAAAAGGTTATGAATAGTCTTTTGCTAGCTAGCACAAGTTAGCATAGGTTAGGTTGGACATGATGAAATATGTCACTAAGCAAACATCTGTACAAACCATTTACAGTCCAAAAATATAGTAACATCCCCAAAACAAGACAAGAGTGACGTTTTGTTGAAAATGCTAACAAGCTTCAGTTACTATATATCCAGCCTGGTTCCTATTAATCTCCTCTATTGAGAAAACTGAGTCCACATTTCTGTCCTACCTTCTAGAACAAGAATAGTATGTGGTCCCGAAAATAACGTCTGACTTAGGCCATAAACCGAGCTGTGCACTGGTTCCGTGCAGTCATAAAATATACTTACCGCAGCAATAAAGTGCTTTGGATAATAAAAGAGCTTTATATTTAAATGCAGTCCATTTACAATATCCTTAGCACACTACTAACTATAGTGTAAGCACTTCTATATACTGTACATTACATGATTGTAAGCACATTATCTAGAGTGAGAATAGTACGCTAAGCAACAATCTATACTGTGTCACCACCACCAATATATGAGTAGATTTAGATTAATTTATTTATGTGTGTGAGTTAATAAGGTTGCTTGGCACCTCGCTTGCGAGGTCTGTGGCCTTCTTTGCTTGCTGGACGTCCAGAGAGCCTGAAGCCTCCCAGCCCACACCCTTCATCCAGTTGAGATCTGATCTGTATTTTTTCTGAAGACACACACACAACACAGCACAACACAACAATATCATTAAAAGCAGATGCCAATGGCACAATGATTAAATAAATTGTGTCAATATACAGATTTTAATTCATAATATAAAGGTGACTCAATGGTACATTATGGCCTGGGGCTTGCCTCATTATAACTGTACTGTAACAGTAATTGTGTTGTATCTGTGTTGGTGTAATGTGCTTTGCTTCCTGGTAGATGTAGTTCTAGACAAGGATACCTACATCATTCTGTAGTCCGTAGGCCTTCTTGGCCCAGGCAACATTCATGTCAGTGGGAAGTGTAGTGTATTCATGGAGGAAGGTCCTGTAGTTGGTCTCGGTGGCCAGATTCTGAGCTTTCTTGGCCTGGCTGATGTTCATCATGTCCAAGGAAACACTGAAAAGCACAATGGAATGTTAGTGATGAGGGTTATTTGTCCACATAACGTTAAATACGTCAGAACCTTATAATAGCTTGCATCGTAAAGTTACTTTGGGTCACCTGTATTTGTTCTTGGTGTCCTCATAGTCCTTCTTGTAGTTGCGGTCGCTCTGTAGCTTAGTGGCCAACGCAGAATGGGCCATCTGAGAGTCATCAGTAATGGACTTAATGCTGATTACCTTGCCTTTATTTTTCTCATACTCCTGTTTGTATTTGACCTGAAGGGCAACAAAATTAGGGATTATCTAACAGTACAATACCACACGATACTCTGTCAACATCCTCTAATGTTTAATGAGCTACTCCTCTAGGGGAGGAGTAGAGATGAATGCAAGCCACTCAAGCAGAAGGAACTTCTGTAGTTAAAAAACAAAACCACATCTTTGTAACACTGTATTAAGCTCAAGTGCAATTCCATACACAAAGTCCTCTCAAAAATCTCCTAAGTGGTGCATGATGTGAGTAAATGTAGTGAACGAGAGTTGTTACAGCGTAATGACGTACATTACTGGCCAGGTCTCTCTTAGCTTTGGCAGTTAGTATGGAGAGAGCATCCATACGCAGTTCAAATCCCTTCTCCCTCTGCTTGTCCCAACTGCTCTTGTATGCTTTCTAATAAGGAAACAGATGATGTCAGAAAACAATCACGTACACACATTTCTAGTTCACATACATACAAAATGTTTTAGAACATGTCATTATGTTAAAATACATGGCGTGCAGAAATCTTAATTGGCTGGAATATTACATTTGAGGTTTGCTCTCATACCCCGCTAAGAAGCTCTGCGTTGGCCTTGGCCTGCTTGAAGAGAGGCTCGTCATTCATCATGGTATACTGGTGCATTATCTGATCCGTGTCTGCTTTGTATGTCAGCTGAAAGTGACCACACACACACACACACACACACACACACACGCACACAAACACACGGGCGCACACACACACACACGCACACCAACATGACAATTCATTCTAAATGTTTTATCCCCAGTGTTCACTGTAGATCCAAATGTTTAATGGCCTTACGTTGCTCTGCAGTTCTTGGCTTTTTTGGGCGTGTTTGATATTGAGGTCGTCTGTCACAGAAGTGAATTTGATGCTGTCCGCCTTCTGACGGTACTTTGTCTGAGCGATGGAGAGACAGATGTTTAACGGTGTTGAGTATACTGAGTGTGCATTCTCTACACTAGAAAGCATATGTAATACAATATATTACAAACACATCGTTGGGAGTATAAGGTACTGACATCACTAAGTAGATCTCCAGCTTTCTTAGCCTGGGTTATGTTCAAACATCCTTCAGCCTCCCAGCCAACTCCTTTCATCCAGTTCAGGTCCGAACGATACTGGTTCTGTAAAGGAACATAACAGAGACTGGTTCTGTAGAGGAACAAAACTGAGACTTATTCTGTAGAGATACAGAACAGAGACTGATCCTGTAGAGGAACAAAACAGAGTGATTCTGTAGAGGTACAGAACAGACTGGTTCTGTAGAGGAACATAACACAATGTTCTGTAGAGGAAAATAGGAGAGGAGAGGAGAATGTCTTTAGAAATTCAAATGATAATAAAAGTGCACTCCTCAGTTGCATTTTAGCTCCCCAGACCCACATGGATACATTACCTAGAGTCTACCTTAAAATAGTGACTACACTTACATGGTGACTAGATACAGAACATGTACATAGCGACTAAGTTTGAGAATAACAAGTATAGATATCACTGCAAAACCCCAAATGAATAGAATTAACTTTATAAAAGAAACTTATATATATTATACAATTAATATTACTGCTATGTGTGTACATACATTATGCAACTTAATATAAAGCTATTAATTAAGCAGTCATTGGCATCATGTACAGACAGTTCACATAAGGATCATAAGAAAGAGCTAGCTAAAAATAAATCAGCAGGATTTAGAGCATTCTCACATACAGTAGGGCCCCACTTTTATAGAATTCCCTACCAGCTGATGTTAGGGGTGCTAGTACTGTTTCAACCTTCAAAATCAAACTAAAAACGTATTTGTACAGTGAGGAGCAGTAAATGTTCCCCTCTGCTTAGAGACCTAAATGGCTATACATTAGGCTCCTCTGTGTCGTCTTTGTGTGTTTCTGGCCCGTTTCTCTTTCTCATTCTCCGAGTGTGGTGGATGGGAGATGTTGTCACGATCCTGGAGGCTGTGTGGATGGTGCGGCTCCAGCCCGGTGATGTCATTGGGGGAAGTTGCTGCCTTGGTCAAGGACAGCGTGTCGATTGCGATGGTCCCTGAACTGGGAAAGAGAACTGTGTGCAGAGCCAATAGATGTGTGTTGGTCATCTCCTGCTCGGTGGAGGAGTGTTGTCATGAGGAGATGCTGACATGGTCCCGGACTATGTATGGATGGCGGTGGCTATAAGTCTCCAATTCAGACAGGCGCTATGGTTGTTGAGCGGTCCTGGTCGTGTCTAGTGCTATAGGACATTTCCTCGGACCTGGGACTCCTGTGGCGTCTGTTAATGCTACAATTGACAGACCACTCTTAATTAACTAACTTACAAAACAATTTAAATCTTTCCGATGTGTTAGTTCTTATGTACGGCACAATGTGTACATTATTGTACATAGCATTAATGCTAAATTTGGTTTGCCTACCATCACCTATTGCATCTTAACCGTCCTGGAGGGGTGGATTCCTCTCTCTGTGCTCCCTTCCCAAGGCTTCTTCCCTTTTTTTCCCCATGGGGTTTTAATGGAGGTTTTTCCTTGCCCGGGGGGAGGAGCAGGTTAAGGGGGTGTTGTTTGTTTCCATGTGAAATCTAGGCTGTACAGCCCTTTGAGACTGCAACGTGATTATAGGCTATATCAATCAAATTGACTTGACTTGACTTGGCTAGTTGTAGTCACCACAGCACAGAACCTACCCCACATCCGCCACAACGTTCCACCCACCTCACTCTGCAGTGCATAGGCCTTTTTGGCCTGCTGAATCTTGATGTCGTCTGCATTGACTGTGTATTCGTGGAGCTTCTTGCGGTACTCCAGGTCACTGGCCAATGTCTGGGCTTTCTTTGCATGGCTCAGGTTGACCATGTCTGATGTTAAGCTGTACTGGCTCTGGCCCTCCTTGGAACCCTTCTTGTACTCAATCTGTCATGGCCACAAGGGGGCAGTGATGAGTAATGAGTAGAACCATATGATTATGAACAACATTCTTTCACTTACCACTTTATTTTATATTAAAAAGTTGGATTGACATCTTTAAGGGATCTGCACTGCATTTGTATTCATACAGTACATTAAGTTATTACTGACATTGTTTTTAACATATTTGATTGTGTACAGTATGTTCTATTGCAATGCCAGTCCTAGTAAATATACAATATGCAGTATTCATATTTAGCCTGGTGACGTATGTTTGGTATGGTTAATTGCATTATTGCATTTATTAGTACTGAGTATTAATACAAACACTTGTGTACGCTGTATACACTCCATCTATACTCAAGTATAGCATGGGTACATTTCACAGACATGGATAAAGGCTAGTCCTAGAGTAAGGAGATTCTTCATCAAACATTTTTTCGTCTTGCACCAGGCTTAATCCATATCTGTCAAACCGGCCCATAACTGTATACTCCATGTAAAGTATGCTTTAATGACCTTACATTGCTGTTCATCTTGGCCATCTGAAGAGAGTGCAGGGTCTTGGAATCGCTGACGTTCATTGCGATCGCCTTATCTTTGTCCTTCATGAAGTTCTCCTTGTATTTAATCTGAAACACCCATCCCAGCCTGTTATGTTTGTGTGTGTGACTCTGCGTTGCTGATGCGTCTGCCCCCTCTGGAGAGGACAAGCAGTGCATGTGGGTGCCGTACTTACATCACTGGCCAGGTCTCTGGAGGCTTTGGCAGCTCTGAGGGTCACCGTGTCTATGCCAATGTCACAGCCTTTGGACTTGGTCTTCTCCCACTCTTCCTTATACTTAATCTGGAGAGACAATAAAGAGTTATTAGGTAATTCAGACTCAAATCAAAGTGTACCCCTTTAAAGATGGCGTGCGTGTGTGTGGCCCAGCATTTGTTTTGGTTTGAGGTGCCGGTGTGCTTAGTGTGACATATAGTGGTAGAAAGTCATATAGAACCACTTTAAACATAAAATAAAAAGTATATACAGTATATAATGCCTGTGTCACAGTTATGACAAACTGGTGTCAGTGTATGCATGAGCCTCAATGTGTGTAAAACACACCTCACACACACACACAGTGTATGCATGAGCCTCAACGTGTGTAAAACACACCTCACACACATAATGTGACGGTACGGGCGTTAACGTACATCGCTGCACAAGGCTGTGCTGGCTTTGGCATTCTGGATTTGGGGCAGGTCTTGGGACAGTGTATACTGGTGCTTGGTCTTCTCATAGTCTGCCTTGTAATTTAGCTAGAGGACACACGTTACATTACACATGCGCACACCCACTTGCTTGAACAGACGGTGAGTAGAAGTTGGCGTTAAGACGGGCGATTATTGATTATCTTATCGATTATCTTAACGTTTCTCGTCCATACTTACGTTGCTCACAAGCTGGGCATTTTTTCTGGCATGGACAATCTCGGGTGTGTCTGTCACTGCACTGTATTTGACCTGGTTGATGTGTTGCCTGTAGTTCTTCTATACATGGGAGGAAAACACGGTAAAAGATACAATGTTGTCGCCGTAATGCTGTTCATATTCTTAAGAGGCCATTACGAGCTTGTGTCAGTGCTTTTGTTAATACTCACATCCTTTAGCGGATCTAGTTTCCTCTGGCTTTGGTAGCCGGGGGTGAGTGTCGCTGGGTAATTGTATTCTCCTTGCTCCATCTTCTCGTGCTCATATCCTTGTTTGTACGAAATCTGGAATATATAACAAAAAGTGCTAGGAGACAAGCTATAAAAAAAAATGTATAGCGTGTTTCTTTTGATTGTCTTTCATATATAATTATGCTCAAGCATTTCGTTAATGGGAAACCATAATTAAAATAAAGCCTTTATAAATGTCAAGTGTGTGTGTGGGATATTATGTTATGTTTAGTAGTCATTTACTAACATCACTTGCAAGCCTCCTGGCTTTCATGGCGTGTTCGGTCTTTTTGTCTAGCCCTGAATCCTCATAGTGGCCTTTCATGTTGTTTGTGTACTTTTCTTTATACTTGTTCTGTGAGAGGAACAGAAGTGTGGGAGACTCAGCTACATGAGTGGACACGGGGTTGCTTTCCATACTTGTCATTGTATGGTGCCATTCTTACATCACTGGTGAACTTTGCCACCTTGGCTGCATTCCTGAACTGTGGCGTCTCACAGAAATTGATGCTGTGACCTTTCGTGTTCTCCAAGTCTTTCCTATATTCCACCTGTGAGAGAAGGAAAAGAAAAGGGCAGAATGTTGACACCACAAGAACTTGTGTACTTTGTATAACAGTATGTGTTTTCACTACAAATTCTCTACAAATAAGGCTCTTGGCTTTATTTGACGAAGTATACAGTAGGTTTTCTTTCCACATCAACTGACATACTGCTGGCCAAAGACCATATGTGTCCATCGCCCATGAGCCTCTGAGACAAAATATACATACAATATGTACCTTTAATTTAAGGTTAAATGTTTAGTTCCCCTGTTTATAGGGCTGGTTTGTGTTATCATTGATTAAAGATGGAATACGATATTCTGGAGAATTATTGTTGTTATTTAAACTCAATCCAAAACATAAACACCTCCCTTTTAATGCCATAGGGTGCTCCCTCAGAAGCTCTGCACCCCACATTGGATACACATTGCAAAGGCTGGGATAGTGTCATGTGATGCGGTCTGCACCACTTTGTTTGTGTTCTCATTTACATTTACATTTACAGAATTTGGCAGACACTTTTATCCAAAGTGACTTACATATAGTACATTTGTCAATAGTTGGACAGGTCATGACTCAGAAATTGTAAGCAACCAATATTATATCAGAATAGTTAGAGCATCTTTCCAGAGCCTGGAAGGTGTAACAACACCGGCTTTTCATTCAGTGCACACACAAAATGGACAGCTAGCAGACCCCAAGTAGATATTCGCTGGATTTGGCAAAAAGTGTATTTGCTTACAATTGCTGACTTCACCTTAAATGTTTTTCACAGCTCTCTCACAATGTACTACTGTACATTGTTTTCCTTGGTTGACCCGTTCAATAGCTTTTGCTAAATACAGTTTCACCAGCTCAGTTCCCCTATTTAAGATAGCCAGACCTGAGGTGTGTTCAGAATTTGCGAACAGTGGCGAATGTTTGTGGCGAACGTGTTTTATTTGAATTTGAATGTTAAATGTTTTTGTAAACATTCCAAAAAAATTGGATTTAAACTGTCACCCTTCGTCCAACGTCAATGTGTCTTTGCTGAGAACTAACTCCTCAAACCGTTTGCTTATGTTCGCAAACGTTCCCAGCAAACTCAAAGCAAACGAAAAACTATTTGAATATGTTCGCAAATGTTCATTCATGTTTGTTTGTCCGTTCTAAGAGTATATTTTACATAGACATACAGTAGTTTCACCAATCAAGCTTACAGAACACACATGGAGCAACAATACATTTTTTCATCTAAATATTTTGGTGGTCTAATACAAAAGGTGCTAAGGTCTAAGGTGTTTATTAATAATAATAATAATAATAATAATAATAATAATAATCTTTATTTGTATAGCACCTTTCATACACAATGTGCTTTACAGTTAAAAACATTTGAACAAAGGATGAAGGGAACAAA
>JAODUE010023609.1:0-23175 GCA_027564755.1 Amblyopsis hoosieri | reverse complement strand
CCCCCCCCCCCCCCCCCCCCCCCCCCCCCCCCCCCCCCCCCCCCCCCCCCCCCCCCCCCCCCCCCCCCCCGAGACCGTGGAGACAAGGCAAGGTCTCTGAGTCATGCAGGTGTTTTTTATTCAATGGATTTAAAAGGTTTAACAAAATAATATACTACACACACTAAATGAACTTGATCTAACCTCTTATCATTCTCCACCTGTGTACAAAGACACATGGTAAATGGACTGCATTTATACAGAACTTTCCCAACTTTCCGGCCACTCAAAGCGCTGTACAGTATTGCCTCACATTCACTTATTCACACACCCATTCATACACCGATGGTGATTAATGCCGTGCAAGGCGCGACCTAATCGCCGGGATCAAGTAGTTCAGTCAGGACTACTTTGTCAAAGGATATGATTAACTTATTAATTTTCATTTGAAGGTATGGCTTCTATTCTGTGAGCTTCCTACTCTTCCATGCGTGTATATATATATATTTATATATATATATATAAATATAATCGCACTCAGGTAACTGACCAATGCGTGTTAAGCAGAACCAGCTGGTATAACTGGTATAACTGAACGACGTGACGCGTGTCCTGCCTGAACTTCCGCCACACTTTATTTAGTGTTAGGTGTCTTTCTCGGGCACATGTCGACACACGGTGAGGAGTTAGCGGGGTTCCAACCAGCGACTACCCACTGTGCCACTGCCGCCCTTACAGGGACTCATCACTGACATTAGATGTGCCTGTGGAGGTGAGGTGATTCGGGAGAAGCGCAACACTAACTCCTAGCTAGCTAGTTAGGCGACAGCCCCCCACTGTCACAACCTCTATAGAAACATTATTTTATATGAAAGTGCCTGAAATGAAAATGAAATTTCCATCTGACAAGTTTGTTATATTCTGGAAGGGGGCAGTGGTTCTTTCGCCTGGTGTTACCAGAACATATTCACTTTGTAAATGGTCTGGCCACGCTCCACTAGAAAGTGTCGTTGCCTCCTACCTCCTACCTGAAGCTTGGAACTATTGGACAGTATTGAACCAATCCGCGTTGCTACAACTGTTTTGATCCCCTTATCTAGCTCTACCACCACTTTCGAAACACTATTGAGTTCAACGTCATCGCCCCATCGACCCACCCTGAGTCACCAGCAGGGTGGCTGTGAAAACACTAATGCAAAAAGGGTTTCTAGACTATAATCTCTTGACCTTGAGAGCAAACAGAGCCAGATAAGTGGTTTTGTCCATTCCCAAACAACTTAAACATTGTTTTTTCCAGGCCATTATTCTACATAGCTGTGTCAAACACTTACGAATAAGAAAGGTGGGTGTTAAACTCTTTCAACAGCCTAAAAAAGCCCCATATTCTCCTTCCATCCAGTCCATATCACAGAAGTTAAGGCTGGCTCTGCCAATTTAATGGCAACAATTCATTTGTCAGCCTAATAGTAGAAATAGAAAACTGCAGAAAGGACTTTTAAAACCCTCGCCTCTCCTGCATGTGCCAGGGTGCCGGTGGAGTTGCCGGTACTCACATGGGCAAAGCTGAGTACGTGAAGACGAATCACGTATCACTTTAACTCAAGTTAGTGAGTATCCCTCAGGCTACTGTATTCATTGTGGGCTGTTAGGGACCTTATTATCTATTAAGACATATTTTTATCCCATGGGATGTTCATATGAGCAGGCTATATGTTTTTTCTCCTAATAAATCAATATAGCTGATATTGCATGACTCTAATGCAACTTTGCATGCAAGTAGGGTATACTGTAAATGGCATACTGTAAATGCACAGCAACACAGCAACACACACTGTCTGTGCTTCCATAACCATGTATGTTCCGCACGGGGATTCAAACCCGGATCTCCAGCATGGGAGGAGGCGGACAAGGAGACTAAAGCCCACGGGCTCTAGTGTCTGTCCCTGGTGCGTCCTTGAGGGGTCGGAGAACGAGGATTGCTTACTGCACCGCTATACCCGCTGGCCACTGTACACACTTACACATGAATAATTAAAAGGGAGCGCATGTGAATGGTGGTTTCACGGGGTCAGCCCGCAACCAGTGAGGAAGGTCACAGCTGAGAGGGGACAGCAGGGAAACAGGGAATATAATCCAGGTGGAGCCTGGATAACTCAGTGGAGCAGCCATCCTCAAACTGGGGCTCATATCCCCTCTAGGGGACAGTGGAATGTGTCCACCTGTAGAACTGAAGGTAGTTCTCCTTGAAAGGCATGATTGAAAACCTTTGTTTTAATGCAATAAGATGCAGTGTGTTTTTACCTTTTGAGCCCTTTAGTGGTTCCTAGTTTGGGACCCCCCTTGTGACCCCCCCTTGTGTCATGTGAGTCATGTGCATGTGTCACATGACTAAATACCCATTTTCAAAACAAAACAGCACATACTGTATTTAGCAGATTATGTCTATTTATACCATATAAATAGTCTTTTACCCTTAACAGACTAGCTATTTTTGGCGCTGGCTAGCACTCACTCATCAATGCGTGCCGTTCTCTAGAAATCAGTTTATAGCCTACACACTAAAATAGGCTGACAGACCTAAACAGTCAGCTGAAGTGATGGATTGATAGACACTGCAGATTGATAGGTAGACAGGGCCTAGCTAGGTCAATAGCTGGGTACATACACGGAAGACGGATGACTCCAGAGTGGCTGACATTGCACTCCGCGGGATCTCAAAGGCAGAGTGGTGGATGGGAAGGGCCAGTGTCCCGATTTAGAACCAACAGCTGTGGCGCACGCATCGCCTTGCCGCACATCAGCCCAGTCAGGGTGGGCACGGTGCCGAGGTACCGAGGTGACTCATGTTGTGGTCCTTATTGTTTGATGAGGTCACATTTGATAAGCAGCTCTGTGTGTAGACCTGTTCTTAAAAAATAATGTGATTACAGATTACATAATTATTATAATGTGTTTGGTTCTCAAACACATTGGTTATAGGGTTTTTTTGTTCTACCATTCAGATAATCCTGTGCAATTTTCAAAATGGCAGAACTGAGCAAAAACAGGTCCAGATTCAGATTCAATTCAGTGGTGATTTGACCTTTGCTTAAATTGGTTCCTCTTAGCTGGGAAAAAGTCCCTGCCCAGAATGGGTATAGTTTTTAAATACTCAACTGTGTAACAATACTAGATCTACAGTAATACACTACCACTTCAACAAAGCACCAACCCTAACCTAGTAAATAACTTTTAATAAAACTTTAATTCATTTTCAAAACTTAAAATCGTCCACTCCACACATTTACTGGGAGTCACTTTCCAAAATACCCCCGGGTACATTGCCAATATCCTGCCGCGCTTATTAAACTTTGACGCGAGTTGAGCTTTTCTCCTGTATAATAGGAACAGGGAGCCATTACAGAGAGCAGTAGCAGGAAATAATGAGAAACAGGAGAGTTGCATTGAGCCTTTCACCTGTGGCTGAAGCATGTAATCACTAGCAGAGATGGGGTCACTAGATAAAAATAGAGTTCCCTTAAGGCGAGCTAGCCATGCAGCCAGGTAGACTCACACAGTCGCCAAGTGTCTCTGTTGGAAAGGACACACCGGGGAAAACTGCTACCAGATTGGCCAGCTGTTTGTTAGAACACGCCAAAGCGACGTAATTGTTAAATGATCTGGGAGGTTTTAAGGTTAGGAATACTGTAATAAAAGGAAGGGGGTAAAGATAAGAGATGGACAAAAGATAGGAAAATGGGAAGTCTTCTCTGAGATGTGACAAAATATCAAAACAGACTTTGATATTTGATATATGCATCTTGTGAAAAGTTCATTAAGTCATGCCACTCTCATCTGCAAAAGCATTTTATTAGGACGAGAGTGTTACCCATTTGGCAGAATGACTTAGTTCAGAGAGATTCTCTTCACACTGGTAAGTATGGGTTTATCAGACAACAACTTTTACCGGCAAACTAAAACTTTTATAAATATACTGTATGGAACCATAATATGTCGTAAATACAATAGTAATACTCATAAATTAGGACAAGCAGTTTGGGAAAAAACCTTAGTATTTACTTTAGTGAACATTGTATCACAAAATAACATGTACAACCAGTGAATAGTTCAGCAGGTAAAAAAGGATTTGGGGAATGCTTAAACGAACCCCCTTTATTCAAAAGGTAAATGTGGTTGGTGTTTGTGAGTGACAGCTGATGGCTGTGAATACAATGGTCTACCGTGGTCTGCCTGAGAAACAACTGCAAGTACCTTAAAGTGAGCTCTGTACACACACTAGTTTTATGTTAGAGGCCCTCTGCTTTATTGCCCAGTATTTTATTGATCAGAAGAGAGTATTAGTTTGTCATGTTGGTGATGTATTGAGGACTGTATGATATTGCTACAGTGAACAACAGTACAGTAATTCTTTTTTATCCGAAAGCCTTTAGCTACAGCGTGTTGGTCAATACTAAAACCATTGATAGTGTTGCCCCATGCTATTTATACGAACCAAATAATGATCCTGTATCTGGAGTATTGACATAATATCTAGTACCTTATATAGTACCTTCCTTGGTCTGAAGAAATAAGTCTTTTGAGAACAGGGGAATATGCTTCACCGTTGAAATATAACCCGACAACACATAGCAGCAGGCTATTCAAGGGAGGAGGAGAGCAGAGATGAGAGGAGTTTTTAGTGTGGGGGCAGAGGAATGAGTCGCACGCTGTTGTACAGTAGGACAGTGTTAAGGCAGACTCCTGCACAGGGGATTTTATGAGGTACTTTGCTCACTCCCTTCAAGCCACATCATGAATGTCCACATTGCTAATAAGGCCCTGCATCATTAGCATTAGAGAACTATTTCCACTTGACAGAAGAGAAAGAACACTATAATTAGGGTGTGGATCTATGTAGTATTCAATACTGTTCTGCAACAGTGGGCGGTTTCTGACCTGAGAATGAAGAAACAAAAGAAATGTATTGAATGTAAACATAGTCTACATCAACCTCATGCTGCTGGGATAGGCTACTGCACATTACTTCATTATTGCTCATGCACATCTTCCAAAATATTGACTTTCACACTGGCAGAACATCAATCGCGACACGTGAGGGCGAGCTTGTCACTATAAACATAAAGTTCTGAAATCACCATCATCGTGAGATTAATGCTGGCTACTCAAGCACAATCTGAGCCTCAACGAACACTGATATGTAGCATTAATTAATATGGAACCAATGTTGTTATTCATACATCTGGATCCATCTGAATATAATTTCAGTTGAAAAGAAAAACAAGAGCCAACTATAATTGACACTAAACATTTTAACGAATATCACAATATTGAATAAAAATACAAGGGAACCTAAAACACAAAACAGATTTTCAAGTTTGTCATTATTTTATTCTCACTGGCAATGTAAGCAACATTTGGGATTTCTGACCGTATCTATTCCAGGCTTCTTTATCAAACAGTGCCCTCTCTAGGATAAAAGTAAGAATTGCATTTGGCTTCAAACGTGACATCTTGCTAATTTGTTGTATTGCACCATATGCGACCTGCTATTATCTAATAATACATTCTATACAATTGTGTTTGCCTGTGTGTGTTGTATTTATGAGTGAATGAGTATGAATTATAAAGAAATACATTTTGCATGGACTAGTACTGACAAAAGTATCCATAATATACTGCATTGCAACACATACAGGATACAGTATAATACATTATATTAGCAACACCGTGTCCAAAATATCTAAATATTTTATTTGTACATAATTTGTTTTCATTTCCTCAAAATGGAAGGAAATCCTTTAGCTAACACCTGTATACAAACTGAATGCGTGAAGCAGGAAGGCATGTTCCAGATCGAACCAGGATCCTCCAGCTGCGAGTCCACTACAGTATATATCCCAATCACAAATAATTTTAGATGTTCATACAGTAGAACGTGTCATCATAGGTTAGGGTACAATGCGATTCACGAAATCACTGGCATCACAAATGTTCTCCAGAGTGTTTTGTGTTCAGATGAAATCATTTGACATTAAGATATAGTTTTCCATGAAAAATTCAACAAACTGTTCTTGATTGTGGACATTTGGACCAAAATACACGCACAAACAAAAATAGCTTCCTTTCAATATCAAATTATTGTCACACAATTATAGCTTTGCTAGTTGGAAAATAAAACGGAAATGGAACAAATACTATATAAACAGGCAACAGTTAAACAATTATTGAAATTAGATGACATGATGATACACATTTGCAATTTTCCTCGATCAATAACTTTTGTCTAATACAACATGTAGCTTCCTTCATCACTTATTTACCGTCTTCTCTTTTTTTCATCAATTAGCAAAGGCAGTGCTCTTCTGGGTTGTTGCTACATAAGCTTTCAAAGGCACTTATACTTATCCTTTATATTTTAAATGTTGACTGGAATGGATTTGGCCAACAAATATGGCTATTGGACACATGTAGGTTAAACCACAAATGTAAACATACTGTTGGGTTAAGCAAATTTGACACTAAATTGCGGTAATTTCAAACGTCACGTGTATGGGCTATCGGGATAAATGCTGTTTGTAAAAGTCACATTAAGCATTATACAAATTCAGTTTAAATATATATCTTCTTTTATTAAAACAATAAACATCCAAAGTATTAGAGAGAAGAGAGTAAAAGCAGACTAGAAGTTTACATGTCATTGTGAACAGTGATCTGCAAGGTGGTCAAGTGCACACAGCGATAAATCACCACTGGAAGGGAGGTGTCATTGCAGCTGCTATTGGGGACATGTTATCCATTATCTGCCGGTACGCACATCAGATTACAACCATGATCAACAAAAATTATACAAAAAGTACAATATGTGATTATTATTGAATGGTCAGACAAATACAGCCAGTAGTAATAAAGCCAGTAGTAGTTTAAAAATGTGTCATACTTTGGGAACAAACTGCTCTACTAACATTTTTAGCAATGCTAGTTATTACATAGATGCTTTTTACATTGCTGAAGCTGGTATACAATGCTACTGTATCAATAGAATGCTTTCCCTCACAACATTTCAAATGACACCTTTTGAGAAACAGTGCCCCATATGGTTTGTGCAGCTTTTCAAAATGGTGCACACCTTCATATGTGCATGAAATTGCCCTTATGGTTAAAACCAGCATCACAATAATGTTGTGTTAAACTCCAGGACCTCATACCACTTCCTGTGTCACACTTCTCCAACTCACTGTTCAAACAGCGAGCTGGGACAGAGCTTTGTTGATATAGGGTTACAAAAATGCAACTACAACAAAAAAAAGTGTACCCACCTAAAAATACACAAATCCTGATACACTTCATTGGGTCACACAAAATAATCGCATTATGTGTTTGGTCTCGGCAGTCTCTACATCACCTAATACTGTACTGTATCCAAAAATGCTTGAAATGTTTTGGCACAATGCCAGGCCTGTCTACAACTGCAGTACTGGTACTGCAGTTGTAGACAGTAGTTGTAGACAGTGGTAGAGCGTGGCCCAGTGGATAGCACTGTGGTCACAGCAAGACGGTCCAGGGTTCGATCCCCAGTCGACCCGGCCTTTCTGTGTTAGCATGTTCTCCGCGTGTCTGCGTGGGTTTCCTCCGGGTGCTCTGGTTTCCCTCACTATCAAAAACATGTTAGGTTCACCCTCCAGTCAGTGCCAGAGACTGGCCTCAATCTGAAGTCGGTCCCCGGGCGCTGCACAGTGGCTGCCCACCGCTCCCTTGAGGGATGGGTTAAATGCAGAGAATGAATTTCCCCTAGGGGATTAATAAAATATATCTTATCTGTAACATTCTGCATTTGTTCACGTTGTCACAAGTGTTTTCTCTTCATGTTTTGGCATTGTTGTCTTCAAGTGTTGGTGAGCAGTGACTCTACTTTCTTCTGACAGAAGTGTGTTAGGTCATTTTGAGTAAGAGCACATTAAACGTTTAGGATAGTATTATCAAGTAGGTTTCCATGGTCAAGAAGGGTTCTCTATTTAGCCTCATCTGGTATTGATAATGTTCCACGCTATCTTGGCGCATTTCTCTGGAATCAAATTGCCAGCTAGACGAATATCAACGTGTGCAATCTTTACACGACTTGCATGTAAACAGAGCAATGGAATGATCCGTTTTGTCACCGCGTGTATGCATGACATACACATTTGTCTGGTCGGCGTGACGTCACATCCAGCAACTCAGTTTCAACAAAGTGCTGTGGCCTAGCAACCAAATGCTGTTTCACATGCTATTCACATACTGTAGGTGTTGCAAAGTCTGGTTATTTTTATTTATTATGCTGAATTAGTATATATTCGTATTATGAGCTCCCAGGCGCCACCAAGAAGCATTAATTGACACTGATTTGGACCACATAGAAATCTTTTTTTTGTGGTTTTCAGCGAGTTGTCTTACTAAGCAATCGTGCAACGTCACTTAAACGCCGACCAGACCAATGGAGGCTTAAAAAGGGGTGTTATCGATTGGCCACTTAAATAAAGGCACGAACATGACTCTAGCCACCGTGTATATCTTTTCAGCTGACCGACGACAAAGCGGCAAGCAATGGGACCTTCTGAACCACCAGATGTTTTCCCCGTCTCCCACTCTTACACTGCCTCATCATCAGCAGCAATGATATGCACCAGAATAACAACATTAACATTGTTAATTAACAGCAATCATTAAAAAAAAAAAAGATAAACTTTTAAAAAGAATAAAATGTGGATTAATTTCCCCTTGCACGGCGACTTGGCATTTTACAGGAACTTCCCGTCGGCTTGGCAACGGTTTAACATTTGTGCTTCATGGCAAGCTGCAGACAGAGAAACAGAGAGATAATAGAGGTTGGTGAAAAGTACATGGGGAAATCAACTTTAAACCACCTCTTGTGAAAGTGTTGGCCAACAAAGAACAAACCAAACATACTTAAAGGTACAGTCAGCTATTGTAAGCTAATTGTAAGATAATATACTTTTTGTCAAATTCACCAAATATCTCCTCGCAATCTTACCGTTCTCTGTGCGTGTTGAAAACAATATCCGGTACTTCTACACAGCCCTGGCTGGCTCCGTAAATAGAAGCATAAACGTGGTGCACTCCGTTCAACAACAACAATGCACCTGGCTTCGCAATGCGTTTAAATGTGTGGGGCGGAGCTTCTGAGGGAGTTTGTTTGTTTTGATTTGAGCTGGAGTTAGCAAGCGTTCTAGAGAATTACTGTCCCTGCCTTTATTTGCCTGGTGCATTTCTGTACCCTCCAAGGAAAATCTACGCGACACAATACTGTAGCTGGCCCAGTGACTAATGGGTTTCTGTTGTCAGACAGGAGAAATATCTCTTACTCTACTGGTGGGCAGCCAGAAATCCTGGCCCCTTTAGTGCAGGCAGTGACTATACATTCTGAGACTTCATTTAAATCTTTTATATTTAGATCTGTATATTTATATTTATATTTATATCTATATTTATATTGAGGGGTGCTAATGGCTCTCTATGCTTTGCTGGAAACTACAGTATCTAGGGGAGATGGCTAGCCCCCGCTCGGTTAAACCAGAATTACACAGGGACACACACGCACATGCCAACACACGTACTGTATGATGAACACACACGCACTAAACTGAATTTAGATTCTGCTGCTGTAGAAAGGAAGCCTGTAATATACAGGTCTACCACATGGGGGCAGCAGAGCAGTGCAGAGAACTAAGATAAAGGTTTTTCTCACACATAAGACAGTGAGATCACACAGAGAAAAACTCTCTGAAGGCGGATGGGAAGGTGACATTTTGAAAAACAGAAATGGCAGACAAGACGGGCCTTACTGGGATTCATCAAACACTACAAGTATTCAGAATCCCTTAAAAAATACAACGGACCAACAATATGGTGCTTCATCAAAATTGCTGTCAGATTAACGCAGAATATTCAATAAAAGCCCTATCCATGTTATAACATAAAAAGACTGCCTGCTGGGTGTGACTGGCCTTTTGAAGCGCTGCAGTGTCTTAACCAAGAAGCACCAGCCAAAGTTAATTACATATAGCTCTCTTAATGTGAAGCAGTTAATGCAAGAGATTAAGGGAAAATGCCTCATAATAAAGTGATTCTTTATTAGAGTTCTACAAGCCCTCTTCTCTGCAATCCCTCTAAATCAGCGGGCACGGGGAGCTCATCTGCTAACAGCAAGAGGGCTGAGCTTGGCTCTTAAACACGTTTCAATTAGTCCACACCATCGGCGTGCGTCACGCGCCACTCAGAGACATCCCCTTTACCTCAGGGGGGTAAGTCCACTTAACAAATACAGTGGTTGCCATCCCCACTTTGGACGGCACGTGTCCAGAGACGGTCTCCTCTTACAGCCAGACGCCACAGCGAGCAGGGGATACAAATGAAACGTGGAAGTCGAGCAGAGCGCGATAACACACAGCTGCATTAGAAGAAGCCAGTGATGATTACAATCAGGTATGTTAAAATATAAAAAGGGTAGCGATATTGGTTTACTCAATTTGCACATTTGAATTATGCAAATGACTCATTAAGCAGCATGCCATTATTCTTCCCGGCATGAGAAATATAGAGGGTGGGTGGAGGAAATGGGAAAGCCCTGTGGAGAAAAACTATGAAAAAAGAATAATCGCAGAGGGGAACAGGGCTGTTATCGTGAAGGAGCAGAGGACCACAGAAGGCTGGAGATACAATATCTGTTAAATGCCTTGTGCTTTACAGTAGATCAAATCATCTGGATCATTTCTGAGATAATAACCACATGTTAAACCTTAGATCCCCTGTACATCCACCCACACAGGAGGAGTTTTCACTGCGTGACTGCTTAGACCCCAGTGGTGTCCTATTTAAAGGTGGGGTCGGTGATTGTCAGATGTCGCTAATATCTTCTCAGGGCCCGATCACACCGAGACGCGTTGCTGGCGCGGCTGCTTCAAAATCGCGTTGTATAAACCCCCCGATCACACCGAGACGCGTTGCTAAAGGCGCGGCCGCTACAAAATCGCGTTGTATAAACCCCCCGATCACACAGAGACGCGCTGCTAAAGGCACGGCCGCTTCAAAATCGCGTTGTATAAACCCCCCGATCACACAGAGACGCGTTGCTAAAGGCGCGGCCGCTTCAAAAGCGCGTTGTATAAAACCCCCAATCACCCCCGAGATGCGCTGCCTGTGCCAATGAGGACGGCTGCCTGGGCCAACTGTCACATTGACGAACATTATGTATGTGTATATATATATATATAATATGACAAGTATTTTAACTTTCATGCGCTTCTAAAAACTCTAAAAGAACGTGAAGCGCGGCGCCATAAAAAAGCGCATGCTAACCAATTTAAGGTCTAAACGTAACCACTGGTCGCTCCATGCGTTATTTAGATCTCCTCTCCATACCCATGTATAGTACACGGCAATGTGCTCTGATACACGAGGTGTCTCTTGCTGCTAGGCTAACGGGCTACAGTTTGCTAGCGGCAACACCTGAAAGTTGGAAACATTCAGAGAGAGAGTAAGTGAGAAACCAGAGAAAAAATGGATGGTAGTTAGTTTGTATGCAAAACTCCCCATGTAAGTGAGGGCAGGAACACTGACACCGTTCATTATTATTGGTTGAATAAATGCTAATGTGTTCAAGCTCAGCAGGTGTGCAGCTAGACATCGCCCCAACATCGACCCAGCACCTGCGTGGGTTCCCAGGATATTTTACCGGGAAGCGCTTTTCCCACAAATCACAAACTAGACAACTCTGTGGTGGATTTCCATTTAATCAGGGACAGGTGTCCGGTATTCTCCATCGTGTCTCACCAGCGCCCCCTAGCTCACCTTGTGTGCGGTGACGGCGAACTGCTCGGCGCTGTTCATCATGTCGGCGGTCCTCTCCTCCGTGCGACCCAGCCGCTCGCCGCGCTCGTTCAGGGCCTGGCTGGCCTTCTGCACGGCGCTGGTCACACTGTCGGCTGCCGAGTGCAGGATGCTGTTACCTGGAGGCAGGGGAGAGGAGAGGAGGTGCGTGGGTGGTGGAGGTGGGTAGAGGAGGTGGTGGAGGTGGAAGTGGCGAGGAGAAAGGATGGCAAAAGAGGGGAAATGGAAGGGAAGACCAGTGAGACTCCATTAGTGGGAGGACGTGTGGTTTGTCCAGCTGCAATAAACTGCCTGTGCTGCCGGATTTGCAGTGCACCTCCTTTGTACTAATATGTGGTGTAATAACGGGACCTTCAGCTTGGGACCCCCCCCTTTCCCGACACGGACAGCGATTACACGAGTCAGAGGAAACATCTCCTTTGGGTAGCCCTGGCAGCCTTGAAGTCGGATGTTTCCACTGACAAGCCATTAATCCACAGCACAGGGCAGTGTTGCCGATATGCATTACACAAACAATCGGTTCTGCAACTCCCCCTGCACCCTCCACCCCCGCCTATCCTCCCCGCTCTCTTATTGTTACCGCCAGGCTGGAAGGTCTCCAATGAGCCACATAACCCGTCACGTTATGTAGGCACATAGGAGAACAACTTCGATCGTTTCGCTTTGTGTTCGATCACTTGTGGAAACTGCCACATTCACCTGCCCTGCCCCCGGACACACAATGGGGGCTTTCAGTTGGCAGCGCTAATGTTCTAAGCTTCTCATTCTTTCAAACCCGACCACAGACTGGCACCACGACGCTCCAACAACAACAAAAGAGACAAAAACCAAAACAGACAGACTGGGAACAATCAAACAACAATGAGCCATGATAGGACAACAACAACAAGTTTACATGAGCATAATATAATTCAATATAATGCAAATTCCACCACTAGTCAAGTTAGCTATGCAGCATAGTAAACAACAAACCTAAATAAATGAATGTGACCAGTACTATTTCAACAACAACTCCATTGTACTGTAACAACAACAAGTCCAGGTTTGTATAAAGTAATATAAAAAGCCCTATGGTCACAAAAACCCAGTCTAATGGCCCTGTAGAAGCACACTCCCGTTCCCTGGTACCCCATGGGAAGACAATGCCTGTATTTCACCAAGGCCTGTAACAGCGCAGATAAATAGGTTTGAGCAGGAACACACACAAGCCTAGAAGCGACTGACTGTATTAAGATGCGGATAGTCCTATCACCCCCTCCCCCCCGACTGGAGACCTGCAGTGAGCACGTGTCCTGTGGCATCACGGCAGGCAGATGAGTGACAGGTAATTGAGGGAGCTGTGCGTGCGACGGGGGTGGCGGCGGCTCGGAAGCAGACGGAGAAAGCCAGCTGGCGTGCGAGTCACAGGAAGTTAACTTGGAAAAAGTCAATCTGTGGAGACGCAAACAAGCCGCAGGTAAACACACGTGCGCGCGGACACACACACACACAAGCAAAATAGATGTGTGCGCACTCACCCCCCATGTTTCCAAGAGCACACAGTCATGTACTGTATACAGATAAAACACACACACAAGCGTTCCTCTGTCTCTGGAGGGGCTTTGTTCAAATTACTATCCAGGGAGGTGGACCTGGTCTTACCTTGTCTAACTCATCTGCTAGCAGTGAATTACTCGCCTTCAGTCAGTGGAGGCACGTGTGCACGCATGTGAGCACGTGGGCGATCACAAGCTATAGGCAGCACAACGGTTAACGAAACATTGAGCAAGGCACTTGACCCTAAAAATGCTGCTCGGGAGCAGCGCTGCAACCTCCAGCCTACTGTAGTATACATAATTACCTGATCATACGTATATGGGAGGGTTAGCATTTGAGAAATGCTGTAAACTAGGGCTGCTCAATTATGGAAAAAGTGATAATCGTTATTATTTTGGTCAATATTGAAATCACAATAATTTAATACGATTACTCATTGACTTTGGAAAGATGTTGCATTTGCCGCACCTAAAAACAGTTAAACAAATCAACAGTGGAAAGAACTTCAACTGTGAAATGTCTCTTAAAACATTTCATATTGATATTTCCCTTTCACCCTGTAATGGGTGAACGTGTGTAATGTGTGCGCCTGTCATTCAGAACACAAGACAACATAAGAATGTACTTTCCAAACGTGTAAAATAATTGTTTTTCCTCTATTATACTGTTTTTGCAATTTGTTAGGAGCCAAAACTGAAATCACGATTACAATTATTAATTGCACAGCCCTACTATTAACTATTAATTTGAACCTGGGCCTCCCAGGTTGGAACAGAAGGAAAAAAAAAAAGGGAAACTAAATGCCTTATCTCAAAATTATGGAGAAAGGACTGAAAGGCCCATAGACTCGTAGGCACAACCATGTCTTCTGGTCCTAACTAATTAGGCATAAAGGTGCCCTATCAAAATCTGTTCATGGATATTTATCTTAGTAAGGTTCCTAATGAGTCTTTATACAGCCTTGGGTTAAGCACCGAAGTGCAAAAGTACAGTATGCACGATTGCTCACAATGATGATGCTGTGAAAGTGAATCTACATCTCACCATACAGCAGCAGAAATCGATAGTCTGGCAATACCACTTAGCTCTCGCTGCGACATCTTAACCATGCTATATTGATTGCACAGTCAATAATGCTGTAAACATCAGCATCTCTCGTTGCATATCTCAACTGTGCTTTGGACAGTTAATCACATTAGGCTCCGATCACACAGAGACGCATCGCTAAAAAACGCGTCGCCAGCAAAACCATTGTTTTCCTATGGTACGGCGTGCCTGGCATGAGCTCTTCTCTGGCACCGCGCTTTGCATTTTTCTAGTCGTTATTTAGACATGTAATGTAACACTTGACCCAGCCAGCTAGTCTCTTTGGTACAGGCAGCCAATCTCTTGTGTGATCAGGGCATTATCAAAACACTTATGAAGTGGCCGTGACTATAGCGACGCGTCTGTGTGATCGGGGCCTTAGCATTTATTTTTACTCTGCACTAGCTGTCACAACCAGGTCCGGGGGTGTGTCCAGGCTCCCTCTCCGCCGGCGCGCTGCCGCGTCGGTTCGCTAACCACCGCCCAAGGCGTCGTGGCAGCCCCTCCCCTCCCTGTCTGTGCACCTGTTTTGAGTTGACTACTCACCCACGAGTATTTAATGTTTGTTTGGTGTTTCTGTTCTCGTGGGTTATTGTTTGTGTTGACCCTTGTTTGATTAAAACCACTGTTTCGTTTATCACACGTTGTCGTCGTTGCTAAACGTTACACTAGCAAGTGCAATAACCAATGCAGGCCCAAAGGCATATGCGCACAACACTCTCTCTCTGTTTCTAATCGTCTTTAATCAAATGAGAGAAACTCTCTTGAGCCCTGGAGCAGGAATGAGACCTTTTCACCTCCAGACAGATTCCTCTAAATCCTGTCCTCTTCTGAGGAGGTTTCCGAGAATTATCCTCCGCTCCCACAGTTTCATAGCTGAACACAGGAAAAAAGACCTCCATCCTTTTAGTCATCTTGCCACCGCTACAACTCTCCAACGGCTTCCGTCTTCGCTCTCTGGGCTGCCATGAGGACTCCCCCATCGCTGAATGGGTAATTACAGAGAACTGTAAGCTTGTCCTAGGGCGCTTATGGAGGGTGTAGGTGTAATTTTGTGTGAAGGACCAAGCCATTACAGTTAACAATAGTCACCAGTTTCTTTGTACAAGTTGGTAGGGACATCAGAAACTTTACACTTAAAGGTATACTAAGCAATTCTAATTCACTGAATATATCATTGCAGTTAGCTAGCTGCCTGCTCTCTGTGCGTGATTCAATAATCTGGTACTTTTACACAGATCTGGCTCTGTAAATAGGAACATAAACAAAGTGGTGCAGACCGCACACAGCAACAACAACAACATACCAGCCTTTGCAATGTGTTTCTAATGTGGATGGGCAGAGCTTATTAGGGAGCACCCCATGTAATTGAAGGGAGAAGTGTTTTTGCTTTGATTGACTTCTTATAATCAACAAGCGCTTTCTCTAGAATGAATAGAAGAAACCTATCAAAAAGGTGCTGGTGCCTCCTACCTGGCCACACCCCGCCTACAGAACTCATAGGTTCACACTCTTCTCTGCCCTGCCCCACAACACTCACTTTTACACATTTGGATTGCAGCTGGAGCAGACATTGGGTATTCTACACTCTCAGGTACAAGTACAAATTTTGCAAATGTACTCTCAAAAAAGTAGAATCATGTTCCCAACTTCCCATGGGGTACTAATAATTTAGCTTCGCGAGACCATCCTGATCTTGGGAGCTTCAGTTGAATTTCGCCATGAGAATCAGTATGGAAAGCCTCGGAATCATTTTGAATGTGTCCGAGTAGCAACTGAACTTTCCAATCAGAGTCGTGTTTATAGCTATAGGGGTGTGGTTTTCCAATCAGTGTCATGTTTATAGCTATACGGGCATGGTTATCCAATTAGCATCCTGTTTATAGGTATACCGGTGTGGTTTAGGTGTGCCGACCATGGTGCCGACAACGAAAATGACTAGATGGTTCATCCAATCAACTGCCAAGTATTTTTTTGAAAGTACAGCCATTCACAAACAATTTACATGTCCGGTTCCCCAGATGGACTTGTGACAACAATTCCTCTGGCATGTCAGGTTACTATTTCTTTTCACAAGTAAAACCCCATTGCTTTTTTGTACCTTCTTTTAAATGCATGTAAGATACCACTTGACAAGCATTTGTACCTTTTCATACCTTTCTTATTTCTGTAAGGGGAGTGTTCCATTTAGAGGGGGCTTTTGTGAAGGCTTTGTAACTTGGTCAGTGTTTGAGTGTCCTTTGTCTGGCCTGGCCTTAATCTGTGACCAAGAAAAACACATGAGGAATTGTGCTCCTACATCCCATGATAACAATATAATCATGGAGGGTTTGTTCCACAGTGTTGATTTTTGGCAGCAACAAAAAGAAATATGGGGGAAAAAAAGGAACTACATGCAAAAACAAACGGAGGGGATGGAAAAGGTTATCGGCAACACCACACGCTTTCCTAGTCCACTGGCGCTTTAATTGGGAAGATGATGATAGCCATTAGCTGGGTCTCTTCAATAGCCTCGCAAGATCAGGAGGGTCTCGCGAGGCTACTGAAGAGACCCGGCCGATGGTTTTACTTTGCCGGTCTGGAAAGCCAAAAAATCCTTGCAATTGAATCCGAGTAGCAACTGATCTGACAGCGGCGTACTGACATCTACGGGCGTGGTTTAGGTGTGCCGACAGCAAAAGTGACAGGCAGGATGGTCTAGTGGTCTGGGTGTTGGGCTCCCAGCCTGAAGGTTGTGGGTTTGAACCCTGGTGTTGACCTACTTGTAAGCATCCTTGAGCAAGATGCTAAACCCCCTAACTGCTCCCGGTGGTTAATCGCACTTTGCATGGCAGCAATCACCATGAACGTGAGGCCAAATACTGTAAAGTGCTTTTGGATAAAAGTGCTATATAAATGCAGTCCATTGACAACAACAAGGATAGACAGATCCAATCAACTGCCAAGTATTGTTTTGAGAGTGCCCCGCCCTTTTCAAACGGTTTTGATGGACGCCTCCCCAGATGGACATGTGACCAACAATCCTTCTGGCGAGTCAGGTTACTTAATCAATAGAGACCTGTCAGATCCACTTCATGTTAGATTGCAGTCTGTTTCTTAGCTACGCGCTGTGTAACCGTAATGAAAGATATTTTCATCAGACAAAAAGGAAATAACCGCTTCTTTGCCTAGAGAGCGCTCAGGGGGCAGATGCAGGTGTGTACAGACAAAGCAATACATTTGCTATTAGGTACAATGAGCACACCAGAACTAACTAGATACTGCCAGAGGGTTTTGGGTCTGTTATTCTTCTGGAAAGCCTGCTGGAGAACAAAATACACAACGTGTTCTGTGTCTGTGTGCTGCCTGCCTGCACACAGTATGAATAACTGCTGTTTAGATTATTTTGTATTATTGGAGCCTTTAGAAAATTCCAGTTAGTTTGGAAATGCATTGCACGTGTGCCCAACTGACTTTTTTAACCTTGTTCAAACACATAGCGAGGAGACAAGAGAGGGCGGCACCAAAAATATTGGAATAACAACACAGATGAAGCACTGAAATGTATTTCAATGGAAGCCAAAATGGACTGCTTCGGGTCTCTTAACTGGGCTTGTCACTAACATAATTTTGCTGTGGAGGCTGATTTAAGCAGCACCCAGACAGCTAAACCTACCATGCATGGCCTGAAACAAAGTAAATTTACCCCAAAACAGTTAGCAGCAGAAATACCAATGTGGCCTCAGATTGATCGTAGGTACAGTACTAGTACTTGAGAATTAATGTTAATATTATCCAAATACTCATTAACGCTCACAGGGAGAAATAATGGGCAATATTACGGTGAAATCCGTATCTCCCTATTGACTTGCATGGAACGCTGGGTCGTGGGGTGAAAAGTACCCTCGCACATCGAAATGCATTGTGAAGCAAAGAGTAGTGCTACGGTTTTGTTGATATGAGCGGCATTCGCTACTTTGTTTATGTTACTATTTACAGAGCCAAGGATGTGTAGAAGTATTGGATTGTTTATTCAACACGCACAGCTAATGTAACACGCAAGCTAGCGAAATGCGAGGAGGTATTTGTTGAATTGAACAAAAAGTGTATTAGCTTACATTTAGCATGTAACCTTTAAGAGCCATTTTATGTGACAGAAATTTCTGTAGAATTACTGACACTTTTCATACACTGAATATTAAAAAAGATAACACTACCATGAGCCGAAATGTGGCTTATTCATGAAAATGGCAAGATGTTGAAATATTATTTATATTTTTGCAGTGTAATTATGTGTCCCAAATGACAGGAACAACCCATGTTTCAGTCTGCATAAGTGTTTTGTACACCCATCTTACCTTGTCTTAGTAGATGACGGTGGTGTGTAACCAAATCTTTCCTGATTCTGTTCAAAAAGACCTTGCAACGGAAAACCACTGAATCTACCCCTCGGGTTTCTGCGATGGGAAGATATGAAGGCATAAACTCAATTTGGATGATTGAAATTTTATAATTAGTATGAATAAGTTAGTCAGTATTTACAATTTGTCAATTTTATTTGTCAGTTGTATTTGATAAGGAATTGTTTAATAAACAATAAATTAGCCAAATTTGTCTAACAGTTACTCCAGTAGATTATTTAATTAAATATTTATTTTAAAAAAAGTAGGGGATGAGAGTTCAAACTAGTTAAAATGTTAGTGGCTGGCCCAAATCTAAGAAAGGTTTTTGTATTTGACTAGAACTTTCTATCCTTGCCAGAGAAAATCCACAGAGCCTAATGGTACACATTCCCAAGTAATTCACCTCTAGTACGTCACCTTTCTCCCAAATACGCAGAATCAAATGGTTCCTAAGGTGTCAACATAGCGTTTTTTTTCTGGTTTAGCACTGGCAGGGCGCTGGGGAGCGCTTCATCCCAGAGCTTCATTTAAAAGCATTGCGCACAGGTTTTGTTTCTATGACAATATCTTGAATTACAACATTAGCAACCACTACGCAAACTAAATACAAGCTTGTGTATGGTGTTTAAAGCACTAGCAACATTCAATGTGACTGTTGCTAGTGCTTGTATCACCATACAAGCATATTGTGATTTTATTTGTGAGACGTCGACATGCAGCTCACGAGGCTACAGCCAAAACTAGCTTAATGAAGAACCAAACAAAACATGCAACAACCACTCTAACTTTTGAGATTCTTAGGCTCCGATCTCACAGGACGCTCTTTGCAGTGAGAGGCATCTCTTTTCAATTGTTTTCTATTGGCGGAAAGCGTTTTGCGCGCTGTTTTCTTATGCTGCGCTTTGCATTTTTGGAGTTGAAAAATATTCAAATCTGAGCAGAAAATCAGATGACGTCATCTGCGTTTCTTTCCTGTTAGCCAATAGAATGATCTGAGAACGCTTCAAACTGCTTTGCGTTTTGGAAGCTGAAAATCATGGATGGGATCGGGGCCTTAAGGCCAAGATCAAGAGACGCCAAAGTTTAAGAACTAGTTATTTTTAACGGGGCAACGCCCAATGTCAGCGTCTGACGCTTCGACGCCAAAGTTCAGAGCACGGTTCCGCCGCCTTTAGCCTATCACCTGGAATGTGTCAAAAGGAACATTGTATCACCTGAAACATGTTTCCAAACTGAGCCATGATGCCCAGTAGGTGCTTCATAGTATTTTTTTAATTAGCATAATATAAATAATTTTGAAATCTCAGATTTCATTCCTACCCACAACCCAAAACCAACAATAATTTTGGAAATAATGAGCAATCAAGCAAATAAAGATACTTTAGAGAAATAATAAATAAAATAAAAAATTCCCAAATGCTACAACAAGTAGCTCTATAGCTTGAATGTCACATGGTGAAATTACAGAATTCTTATACAATCTGGAATGATCACCAGCAGCATCCAAACAAACATCATTACTACTGCGAGAACAAAGTCAATGTGCAGTCTGTATCAATGTTCCACTTTTCGTGAGGTTGACTCGACCTCCTGTTGTGCCATGTAATCAGCTCGGGAAAGAGAGACCAAAAAAACAGATCCAGACTCCCCTGAAACACTGGGTTGACTGTTGAATCTTGATGACATCATCCTGCTGTGCTCATCCTCCCAGCACAGTGCCACTGGCCAATTATTATCGTGTTCAGCCATTTCATGCTGAACACCAACTCAGAGTGCAAAGTGACAAGCTATTTCTCCTGTGTTTACACAGTCAACCAAGGAGAAGGGCTATTGACTGGCAATCTTCTTGCCTGTCAAGTTGATCCAACAGTTAGTGTCTTTGTTTACATCCATTTCTCAGGGCATTCTTAATGACCAAGAACATCAATTACCGTACATAGCACACATGTACAAAACAGGTTCCCATCTCAATGTCTCACTATCGATTTAAAAGACAGAATTTAAAGGCCAAACAAGTGAGCAAAACTAATCTAATGACCTTGGCACATGATGTAACGGCTACAATTAGATTAAAAAAGTACTACAGTACAGTGGTTTATTAACTGTTTCTTTGGAGACATTGTTGGCTTTCTGTCTTCTGTAGAAACGAGTTCCCCACAGTTATGGTCCCACACCTGAGCAGCTTGAATAGACTGGTTTTGCACTGGTGTGAGACTTAAACTGGGGAGCACAGAGTTGGTGGCAGGTTGCATCCTCTCAAAGTTAACTTTGGCAGTACACTGGAAACAAGGAGGAATATCTAGTCGCAATAGAAAACCAAGTTCAAAAACAACCACCATTAGAGAGGTGGGTATTGCCAAAGAACTTGCTATATGAATCACGATACATAGGTCACAGACCACATTGCAATAAGATACATATTGCAATACTCGCATCATTTACAGACATTTCAAAAACAGAGCTGAAAATACAACTTGCTGGTGTACCACCTGAGTAATATGTACAACATATATAATATTATACAAATAAAAAACTATTTTAAGGGTCTGGAAATTGCTACCGTATTATGGCAAATATGATCATGATCGCTTAATCGTTTTTTGAAGCATAGCCCTATGTGTGCCACAGGTGTGAAATGTTTCAAAGACAACCAGGTGTTTTGTTTCGCCCGGAAACCAGTTTTTGGTCTCACGTTGTTTACACGAACCTCCTCCAAAATATGGTACGACACTTATTCCCTGCATTAACGGTTCAGTATCTCAACATTGGGGAGAGAAGTCACAGCAGGCCTATAAACGTACTGTATCCACACTGCTACACAAGCCCTTTGCTTCCAGCCAGAGACCCCACATTAAAATCCACTGCTACAATATGCAGACAGTAATCTTTACTGTCTGTGTCTGGCTGACATGCATCTGCACCCTATAATCAACTCTACGCCAAAGAATACTGGGCACACTGCCCGCCGTGTCATCACACACAGTCTCACACACAGACAGCAGGCAGATGCACTACTAGTGTACGAGTAGCTTCAATGAGTAATGTGGACACGGCTAAGCGAGTGGAGGTCACAATGATGTTTCACAGCTCTGACGAGGACAGAAGCCTTCAGAGTTAAATCGGAAATGTAAGAAAATATGATAATACCGTGGAAATGTATCAAATTGAGTACTACGAACATCGATTAAAACTAACAATAATAAAGGGCTGAACCTCTCAACCTTCATTTGAATCAAATTAATTGTGTCTCACGAGACCATGCTAATCTTGCGAGCTTGAGTTTGACTTTGCCGCGAGAATAAATCTGGAGAGAGCTTTGAAATCGAGGTGTTTCAGGCCTAGAGATGATACAATATATCATTGGTTTGGAGTAAAGGCTTTTCTTAATGCAAAATATGATTTCACATTCAAGAGTGGATAACAGACTGCTGGTTCACATGTTTGACCAATCACATGCAAAGTATTATTTTGAAATACTCACCACACACACACACAGTATGTAAGTGCACCCCCCCCCCCTCCCCCACACACACACACTGTTTCATGTCAGTGCACCCCCCACACACACACACACACACACACACACACACACGTCAACCCCACAAAGGGCCTTGATTGGCTGCCCTACCTGCTCTGGTCAGAATGACGATGCTGTAGCTGCGATGCGTTCAGCACAAATAGCTGTGTGAATAATACAGTGTTCCTCACAGACGCATGAGGCCGGGGGGGGGGGGGGTAAAAATATCGATAGCTGATTAAGGCTCTCAGGAAGCTCTGCTCTGTGTTTCACGCAGCTCGCAGATGGGAGACCTTCAATCTCCACCGTAAACCCTCCACTTCCTGGGCAACACCACCTTAGCTCACAGCCAGGAAGCGACCAGAAAGTAGCACTAACGTGCAGATGTCTAATCCACTCTACGGGTCTATACATTTATTTATTAAAAAGGGGTAGGATGTTAATGGTCTTTATATAGGGCACCAAAGTGTAAACGTTGTCAGACATTTACAGTAGTATACAGAATTAATTATTACTGGTTATGTTAAATGGTATTGTCAGTTGTTGCTTTGAAGGATGCTCCAACAACAGAAAACAAATGAGCCACACACAACGCACTGTGACACATCACATTTTGCTATATATTAGGGCTGGCCCCAAATATTCGATTATTCGGGTATTCGTTCGTTGGGTATGTATTCGATTTAATTATTGGGATTCGAGTATTCGTTTTTTTACATTATGCATGCATGTTTTCCCATTAATCCCTACTGTCTCCATATAAACCCACATGTTGAAATGTAATTGCCTGCC
>JAODUE010023598.1:0-23175 GCA_027564755.1 Amblyopsis hoosieri | reverse complement strand
TCAGGTGTGTTGGAGCAGGGAGACATCTAAAACATGCAGGGCTGTGGCTCTCCAGGACCAGGGTTCCCTACCCCTGTTGTAGACAATATAGGATACACACTGTACTGTAGGCCTATGCTATGCTCTACAACTCTGGTTTTATACCATCTTGGGTCAGACCAGCCCCTCTTTTGTTCCCCACAGCACCGTGTCAGCAGTAACCCTAAAGACCATTTAAATGCATAGTGAGTGAATATGGAGACACAAAATGGGTGCAGAGGGGTGGGTGGAGATCTCTATCTGCTATCCTTCAAGAAGATGAAATGTACCTATAGTAATAACCCTCAAGGATGTGAACGCTCTGTGTTAAATGTGTGTCCGCATGACCTCCTCTGGGCCAGATGATTGGATTATTTACTGCCATGCCATCTGTGTGCTGCTAATGTGGTGCGATGATGGACTTCCTTCACAGATAATTATCAGTGTGATGGACACTCTACCCCTCCATCGAGGCCTATAGAGGGCTGACGGAGGGAAGCCAATCTTAGAAGGGTGACAAGTCACAGTAGAGCGTCGTGTTGCATAATCTGCATTGGCAACCGCCCATTCTAATCAAGAAACACATTCTGATGTCACTTTTTTATGGATTGCTTTAGATTTTTTTTAACAAATTAATGAATTAATTAATTAATGCATTTTTCTACAGTACATATTTACTTATTTACTGATGCATTTGATTATGTATTTACACTTTTATTTATTGTGCTACATATTTATATATGTATTACTTTTATTACATACAATCATTGTGGGATGTTATGCTAATCCCTGCTCTGATTAAAAAACAAAAGAGCTATACAGTACAGGCGTAATAAAAATGCAGCTGTTGTCTCAGTAATAAGCATGCTTTATGTGCATCTACTGTATGTATACAGTATTACATACAGTTTATATTAAACTAGTAGGCCTGCATTATGCGATATGAAACTCACTGTTTGAGATGTAAATGCAATTCTCATATAGTTCTTGAGTGACCAAATAATCCAAAGGAATTAAGAAAGAAAGTGAATAATTAATCACACAATGATTATCAGTTTAAATGACCCTATTTATTATAGGGTCATGTTGTCTGTTAGCTTCAACATGCACTGAAGAGTATAGGTCAGTATGTGCCTGGCCAGTCTTATCAGTCAGTACAGCTTGGTATTCACTAAATAAGAAACCCAGCGCAATACCAATGGTATTGACAATGGAGTTAAAGGGAAATACTACAGCAGCATTTCCTGTCCTGCCTGTCTGAATGTCTGTATGTCTGTCTGTCCATCTGCTTAGCGTCAAGTCCTCCACAAACTGCACATCAGCACTATATCAGCATATCTTGTCTGACTCACGTTTCACTCTCTCTCACTTGCCGTGACACAGACTATCTCCATTTCTCATATATAATGTGATTAAATAGAATATTACTGGACTGGGGCAATGCTTTTTAAGCCAGGCCTCTGTAAAATCTAATCCAAACCATGTCTAAAATCAAGAAGAGGCTCTGGGTGAAACCACCGGAGGCATTGTTGTAGCAGTTCATCAGTAATCCACAATTCCATGGCCTGATTCTCATGTACAGCTCTCTCTCTCTCTCTCTCTCTCTCTCTTTCTCTCACACACACACACACACACACACACACAATCTCGTGTTCCATAGAAATGCGCTGTACCATAACAGGAGTGTAAACAAATCATTATTCCTGCTTTACAATAATGTTCATTAAAACAATATGTGGCCTGTCACGCGCCCCAGCCTCGTCACACAATAATTCCCTTCACCTCCCACGAGTGCAGACCTAATAACAGCGTATATTTACTAATGGAGTGCTCCCGGAGACGTTAAGTGTCACAGTGCTGCCGAGACCTCCATGACCCCTAAATCCCATCAAAATAAGTAAGTCTGCTCACCGCAGGGGTCAAGGCCACAAGCACAAAGAAACAACCAGGTCCTCCGGGGTATCGGGCAGCATATACACTGAATATAAATACAGTAGTCGTGCCTGCCCCCTCTGCCCTCGGTGAAGCAGATTTACTGAAAGAAAATAATTACCAGGACCCGGTTCCTGCTAATAGACTGAGATTGAGACAGGCAACAGGCTCGGGCGTTGATTACACTTTTAGCATCCCTCTTCCTTTCTCTCCCCTACACTTGCAGTGTAAACTACAGTAATCTCAGGGCCTTTCACAGCCCTGGCCGGGCGAGCGAGCTGCCACCCGATGATCCCCAGGGAGCGCAGGTTTTAATTTGCCTGGATGTGGGAGCCCAAAGGAGGCGGCTGCCTTTGGCTGGGCTCTGCAGCGGGCCGACACAGCACCGCTCTGGGCTAACATCAAACATCAGCCCTTGCCGAATACCGCAGTGACCTTGAGGAGGGACGTCCCCCCGCCAGGCGGGGGGGTGGATTTTTAGCAACTCAGCGAGGGTAAATTGTGTTAATGGGAGACTGTGGTAGTTATTTTCATTGTTGACACACCTACATGCATTTTAAAATAAAATTAGCTGTATCACCATTGCTTTCACATCAGACACTGCAAACAGTAATACAGATTATCCACAGAGCACCCACTGTGTGACTCTCAATTGTATATTCAAGGTAATGCTATAATACATGACTTATAACTGTATGCATTGAAATAGGAAATAGGATGCATGTTTCATCTGCTTTGTCACAACCACACAGATTGAGTTTGTTATTACACTTTTAGACCAAGTCAAGGCACTCTCTACAGGGCGGCAGATAATTCACGTTTAAAAATGGACTGCATTAAAAATCCAACCATTAAAAATCTGAAAATGTTTGTTATAAAACACAGACGTGGGACAGTAGAGGTACAGTAGGTTTAGGTGGTTAATTCAGACAGAGCCACATAAAGACTGCATGCGCATTGTAGATCCACTCTTAAACACTGGGAAGTGAACCCTAAAATTATACACAAATGGGCCAGAATAACAGCAGCTGCTTTATAACTGGCCAGGTAATAGTTGAAAGGTGAAAGTGAATGTTACACAGATAGGTGACTTATGGAAAACTATGGCCAGACCAGAGAACACAGAAAGATGCTAAGATGAAAGCAGGCCTTTTATTTCTTACCTAGCTTCTTCAGTCAGAGACTCAAAGAGTTCTCCCTTTTATCTCAAGTGTTTTGTCTTTCATCCTCTCTTAAAAACACTTGTCTTTTCTCCTTTCTCAGAGCCACAATGGCTAGAGTGTGTATGGGTCTAGGACTAGGGGTTCATTTTTGTAGTTATACTGAAGACGTGGCAGTTGAGACACTTTGTAAACTACTCTCAAGCATGAAAAGCTGTGCGGTGATAACAGGCACAAGCTCATTACTGTATACCTAGATGTTTTGACAGGATTCCTTTGTCAAATAAAAGAAAACTTGAAAACTTTAGAAGTATTGATTGACTTTCATATACAGATTTCAGACATACTCTTCAGTGGATACAGAACATGGGACTCCTATATTCTTTATTTTTAATAAAAATATTAATTGTAAAACCAGTCAAGTCAGGCGTGAACCCACTGTGAGGTCTGTAAGAATTAATTTAGGCTCTCGTGTTTCCACAAGGGGCAAGATGAATTGTTCAGCAATATTTCAGTCCTTACATTTGTACAATTGGAACAGCGTTTTCATTATCATCAGAAGGAGCAATCACAAGATAATTTAAATTTAACTAAATACCGTGTCTAGTTACTATGTGTACCTATGTGTTTCTGTGCGAGAGACAATGCAATTACTTGATAATGTCGTCATTCATTTCTCTAAACCAATACTGAGGTAGAGAAGCAAGACATATTAGCTTCATTGGGGACTAATTCTGCCTATTCCTTAAAGCATTATCTAAGGTATTGTTAAACTAGTACACATAATAGACAAATAAATATAGATACATTTACCAATTAATAACAATTACCAATATTTTTTAAACATTATTTTATAATGAGCTGTGCACTTTGTTACACATTGAAAAACCAACGTTTTCAAAACACATTCATTGTGCATTGTGAGTTAACATTTGTTATTGCTAGCCTTTGTTTACCTCTGCATCACTGTATGATGAAAGAAGAGCAGATAAATACAAATAATAGCCACATCAATGAATGGCTACATTTGAGTGCACTGCATACCTGATTGGCTGCCTCTGCAGGGCATGCTGCACTAGTCTGATATTGACTCATTAGAGCTTTATGAGCGAGTGTGTCTCTCTCTCACTTTCTCGCTCTTTTCCCAGTAGTGCTGGATAATATATTCCATTATCCAAAAATTAATGTAGGAAGGAATTAACAAAAACATAAAGTAAAACCTTTTGGGTGAATTCCCTGTATTGCGTCGTGGTTTCTGCTCAATTCATTATGTTAAGCTATGTAGGTCGCATGCATCTGGATACAGAATATACAAGACAAAGTAACATGTTATGTCAAATATGTAGTTTTCTGTTAATAGGGTGACCTGGACTACAGTATGTCATTGTTTAGACCAAGGTATTTATAGAAATGACCACAGTGCAGATGTAGAATCCGTATACATACATCACTTGGTCCAGGTAGTTAAATTAAAAAACCCATGGCCTTTTTTTAACTTATTATCCCTACTCAGAAATCCCTTGAAAATAAAAATAAAATACTACTTCTTACAACACGCATATACTTCCTGTATCATTCTGCCTTAAGAATGATACAGCCCTTGTATACAGCCCTTGTATAATAATCCAAGGGCTCTATTTTCCTTGACAGAGAGTCCACTAACGCTTATAGTGCTAACACAGACATAGAGGCAATTATGTTGGGCACAAGGTAGTCTCAGCCTCTTCCGTTCATTAGCAATACGTCACATAGAAAACTCTGTGCTGAACGTCTGATACAGTACATATACCCCTGTAAGCTCGATACAGGACTCTCTGACTTTAGAAATACTGTCGATTTACATTGGCTGTTCAAACTGTCACTCAGAAGTATGTCTCCGTAATTTCCAGTGCAACGATAGATGCAGTGCTTGATTTACTAATTTAAAATTAAAATGTATTTGAATCAGTAACCATAACCTCCCAGTGCTGGGCAAGTTACTCAGGAATTGTAATAAGTTACTAGTTACTTATGACTCTTTCAAAAAGTAATATTACTTTACTTATTACTGGGTATTAAAAGTTACATTACTAATTACACATTACTATATTACTTTCACAATCACTACCCTGCCACGCCACTTCTGAAAAATGACAACCTGCGTAGCCTGCTCTTTATTGGAACAATAATTAACCTTAGGAGACAATCAGCCAAAGTGAAAACATTGCAGCCTCTCAAACCAGATGATTGGACAGGTTGGTTCAATTAGTCTACCCTAAATTTGCTAAAAACCAGAAATCAATGCAGCATTACTTAGTTACTTAGATTAGTAATTGTAATATTATTACTGTTTTGGAAATAGTAATTAGTTACACTAGTAGTTAAAAGTAAAAAGTAATAATATTACAGTAACTAGTTACTGCCCAACACTGTAGACTACACATTTTACAGATTTACAAGACCTGTAATAAGCCAGAGTCCTGTTGTTTAGTTTCCCTCATCGCAAGTTTAATGTCCGCTTGGTCATTGAGTTACGCAGTTTGTTGTTATGCATGTCAATCAAAATACCTCAGTCACTGGGTGAGTGGCTAACTGACGCTGTTAGCCAGCGCTGTGCCCCAGACTTTACGTATGTATGTAACAAACATACATACGTATGTAAGTATGTAGGTGGCTATTTACTTGCCTGTGCACAATTAATCATTTCATATCTCAGCATGACATTGTTTACGCCAAAATGGGCGTGGAGGCGAAATCAGGTGGCTCAGTGTACTGTCAAATAAACATATGTATGTTATGTTATCATTTCATGAATAATGTAACTAATGACTATCCTTAACCATGGTGGTTTAATACAGGTGCCATACATATGCGCCCTTTGCGACTCTGCACCTCCTGAACAAGGACATCATGCAGTTTGCTCCTACAAGAAGCATTTCTGTCAAGCCGGTCTAGACATTTGCCGTTCATTATGAAATTGGCAGTTTGACTTGACAGAGAGAATGCTGCTTTAATTTAAAGGGAGTGAGAGGAGCTGATTAGACTGGCTGTAATTGAGGCCCCCTCCACTCCTACTGATAATTTATTCAGTATAATCCAATCCATTTACAATTGTGTCACCATGGCACCCAATTACCGCCGTCACGTGTCCTGAAATTAGCAAAAATTTATATTGGCCACACCTTGTCTTTTATTGACGCCGTGAACTTGACCATCTTGAGCATCTTGACCAGGAAACCATTCTCATACACAGTGGTGGCTCCTGCCAAATATCTCAGGGTGAAATTGTTTTGGTAACCCATTAAATAGGTAAATGAAAGGTATCTATGAAAATCATTCTAGAGAAATCTTGTCGATCAAAACAAAATCACATCTCCCTTCCAGAAGCTCTGCCCACCACACACTGAAAACACATGGCAAAGTCTCCTAGATACTGCATTTAGATTTGAAACACCAATTTGACCCTTTAATAATTACATCCAGGGAGCCGTCGTCTGGATCAGTGGCTAATTAAAGTATGAAGGTATCAAGCAGGACAAATAATAAATGTTCATCTTTCTTCCACATCATCTGAAAGAAGAAACTAGTGGCCAGTTAAAATACCAGTCACAGTCATCTGTGCAGGATTTAAGGACAATGTAGTTTTAATGTTTTAATTATTTCTGTCATGATTTGAAAGATTAGGGTACAAGAAACTAGTCTGAGATGCAGGAAACAGTTCACACTGAATTTATGACTAGAGGCTAAGCCAAACTATGACATGAAGCCCTATTAGAAATGCTCAGTTGCAGCTTGGCATCAAGTTCACACTGCAGCAGGCAGACATAGACAATTTCTTTGCTGTCATAATATTAAGAAATGATACGCCTCCTCAGTAAAGCATGTTTGCATCTTTCTATAGTTTTTACAATTTTTGACGGAATTAGTTTACAGGGACGGAGAACAATCCAACTCAATCAATGAATTAGGGCAACTGATAAATAATTGTCTCTTAGGATGTTGTAAATGATAAGTAAATGTTGTAAATGTACTGCTTACTTAAAACAAGGAGATGGAATATGAATCTCAATTTCAAATAGATACACTATGTGCAATTGTACAATAACAAATCACTGAATATTAGATTAACTGTGTAAGATTTTGGCCACATTTCGTAGCCACTGGGAAACTGCTAATCCACTAACTAAAAGAACAGATTTGCAAAATGTTTAGTATAACACAAGTACACTGTTAAACATGTAGGCCTTACCTACAGTACAAATGACAATACAGGTTGGTCCAGTACAAACAGATACAAGAGCTTTTCACACCAAATATGATGGGCTTCCAAAAAGACAAAAGGCATTGAGAACATTCTACTCTGACAGATGAATCTGTGATGACTTGACACCATCACCAATTCCCAGCAACACTTGTAATAAGCCTTGTTTAGCACCGGTGCTGTGACACAAACCTCTTCTGCAAGATACTGTATGTTGACATTTTGAAGATCCCAGTGAGGTTGGAAACCCAGTGTGTGTGATCTCATATCCTGCTTCTCAGACTGGCATCTTATACACATGTTGTCGGTTTGATGTGTCCCAGAAAAAGATTTCCCCCCCAATAACCAATCTCCTTTTGCTGCAAAAACATACCCACACAAATATCCAAACTTCGAAGGTTGTGACAAAATAAATGTTATAGGTTACAGGCCACATTACAGAGCCAGACTTGACTTTGCGTTGCGCCACGGCCCGCACTTTCTCGAGTTCCTAGGTCTGTTGTCTCCAAAACGTACAAACGCTATGGTTGTTGAGCGGGTCTGGTTGTGGCTAGTGCTAGGACAGTTCCTCGGACCTGGGACTCCTGTGGGGTCTGTTAATGTAAATACAATTGACAGACCACTCTAAATAAAGATTTTACATTTCTCTGATGTGTTAGTTCTTAAGTATGGCACAATGTGAAACATATTATTCAAAGTATTATTGATAACTCTTGTTTGCCTATTATCACTTATTGCATCTTAGCCATCCTGGAAGGGTGGATTCCTCCCTCTGTGGTCCCTTCCCAAGGTTTCTTCCCTTTTTTCCCCATGGGGTTTTTAATGGAAGATTGTCCTTGCCTGGGGGGAGGAGCTGGTTTAGGGGGTGTTGTTTGTTTCCATGTGAAATGTAGGCTGTAAAGCCCTTTGAGACTGCAATGTGAATAAGGGCTATATAAATACACGTGACTTGACTTGACTTGTTGGTTGGTTGAGAAGCTGCAGTCACTGTGTCTCTAAAGCCACACTTATGTTTTTGTTTTAATTTCAGCTTGGGAATATCAATTCCATTACTAATAGCAGATACTTTAATATTTGACCATCCCATCCCTTTTTTAAATGAAATGTTTTCTAAAGTACAGTGAGCATGAAGGATGAAGGGTTCTCTGTAAGTGCAACTCAGTGTATACATTGTTTTCTACCACCTTTAGACCTCATGTTTAGCTGCCATATGCTCATGCTCTGCTTAGGGACAACTTGGCAGTTGACGTGAAAATGAAAAGTGTCCCTAGCCCGAAGTGATTCTTGCACACCTGTAGGGACTGCCCACAACAATTACAGCTCCCAGTCCAACCATGCAGTGAGGAGGCAAACATAACGTGTGTCTGGTAAAATATGGTTATTACAAGCTGTGGCCAGATGACGTAGGGCTAGGATGATGGTTGTGGAGGTGACACAGAGAGAGAGAGAGAGAGAGTGAGGCAGGAACACCTTGGATGGTATAAGCTTCCATGCCTGCCTGTACACCTTCACTATGGACACGGAGGTGTGAAGTGAAAAGCAGGCGCGCAACAATAAGGCCATCATGCACAATTTCTCCCATCATCCTGGGAAATTTGGGAAGGTGAGGTGAATAAATAACCTCCCCCCAAATCCTACCTTCAACCACAGCTAGGCGTCCGTCAATGAGACACTCAATTCCCTTCCCTGCCTTAAAAAAACAAGATTATGACCAAAAGGTTGCCGGTTCAATTCCCCAGACCTGTTCATAACAAAAATATGGTCTAAAGATGTGAATGAGTAATGCTCTTCCCGTCCACATAACTTCTGTCACGGCGTCCTTGTGCAAGGCATTTAACCCTAAACCTGTTTAGTGGATAACAGCATACAACTGTGGTTGTACCCGGCGCATCCCTGGTGTGAACATAATGATAAATAAAGGTTAGAAAGAAACATAATGGATGTCTGAGCTGCTACAGAGCTCAGGAACAGCTGCTACTGTAGAAATATCAAGGATGATGCAGGAGCCAGAATCCTAATAATGCATTTACTTATGTATGCATTTACTTTACGTGTGTGTGCGCGTGTGTGTTAATTATATTCCTGCAGGCAGGAGAGGGTGTCTACAGTATACAGTACATTTAGATTGAGGCATACAGGGCATGGCTTATTGACTTTTTTTTTAACCATGATCACCAGATGTATTGTAGAAGCTCTTCATTTAAATTAGACTGTTAAACTGCAACTGTGTGCTAAAGACAAGCATCCATAAGGCCAAAAGGAGTGGTTATTTAGATACAGGAAACTATCAGAACATTCACATGACCACTACGGATGATACAAGGGTAATTTTAAAGATGGTGAAATGTAACGCAATTGAACTATCCCTTCATCTCTCCTGCAAACTACAAGAGATATGCATTTCCATCGCTGCATGTCATTACTGCAGCCCCTTCATAATTTAAGACACACTTCCGAAACTTTGCCCTTTGGTGAACATTCACATTCACCTCCTTCCTCCTCACATTCGTTCTCTGGCCACCATTTACCTTTCCCTGGCCTGCTCCTGTGCCTCCTCCCTCAATCTCTATTTTGTTTGGTCACCCCCATTGCCCTGTCTCATAAATCCATCTGGGTCTAAGCTACAGGGGCTGTTGGCAAGACCCTTCACCTAAATAATGCAAGGATGCCGTGTGTACACGTTGATGCAGGTCTGTCCATAAGCACGCACACACGCACGTGCACAAGCACATGCGCGCACACACACACACACACACGCACACACACACATCAGCAGATGTCTGTCTGACAGCTAAGCCATTTTAAATGCTGCCAGTTGTCATGCTCACGCTCAATTTACAGCCCAGGTAAACAGGTTTGAATTGCAATATATTAGTGCGACTGACATCCATCTTGGATTCATTGTTTGCTGTTACCTCAAGGAGACTTGTCATTGGTACTGCCAAAGTCTGTATCTTGAGTTGACCACGGACCCATACAATATTCAACTATGCATAGAAGCTATACAGTATATGCTGCTTTCTTCACTACAGTACTGTACTGTATAGATGAAGAGAACAGCAAATACGTGAAGCGCTTAACAGCAGTAAATCTACAGTTGACAGAAGTGCATAGTCTAAACAGAGATATACTGCAATCAATCAACAATGATATAGGGGCAGCTGTTGTTATGCTAACATCTTTAGGCTAGCTCATTGGTCCACCATGGGCAGATGGTGAGCACATCCTTGCATGCAGATGTAGAGTAAAGCAGTGTCAGTGACTATACAGGTCCGCTGATGGTGACATCATCACCCTCTATATCTAAATAGTCTTTATTGTAAATAGCCAGCAGGATGGCATATTGAGTTGTGAGCCTGCACCGTGAGCTGGCCACCTGGGTACAACACCCAGTGCAGCCTGCATCTTTCTATATTGTCCTTGTGTAGGACACTAAATCCCTGCAGTATCAGCTCCAGGGGAGCTGTCTGTAGCTGATCCTGCACTTTCGCTGCCCCGTGCAGCAGAGGCGAGCCAAACAGATTTGATTTTGTCCCCCACGGGGATCAATACAGCATCGCAAAGTAGTGAATGCATGCAACTCCTGTGTTTTTCCAATATATCTTCATGGTGCGGCAAGAGCTGGCTCCTGTACTATAACGTTTAGAGCAAAACCTCTTCAATGAAAATGATGCAAAAATCCTTTACATTATGTACAGTAATGCACCATGGGAGAATAATGAGGAAAAGCTCAATTTCCACTGGATACTCCACATTAACAACAGCTACAGTAAGACAAAATGAGCCTTGACAGCAATCACATGTTCATTGTATCAAGGAACAATATACATCCAATTCAAGCCTAAGTCACACATTGTAAGTTCATTGTTATGTGTTATAGCATCTTAATAAGATGCTATTCAGACACAGGTACTGCAGATGTTCAACTAGATCCAACTACTGTAAACCCCATTTGTTACGTGTCTTAGGAACATCCTAATGTGAGAGACAGCTGAATTCTAAATGTGGCATTGTGATTGATGAGTAGTACTCATGAATGCACGGCTTCCCTCTTAAATTACCATATAATTGCCACAGAAATATGAATGATCTGTCTGCAAATCGCATATCTTACGTTACTCAAGGAGACATTAATAGTAAGTGTCATTAAATGGTGCTTTAAAGCTCATTTCCATACCTTTCCCTGCACAGTACATGTCTAGGATTGGCAGCTATTACAGCAAAAGAGATAGCTTGACCCAAGGAAGAGCATATTGATGAAGTCAATGGTGAAAGCTGGATATACAGTATAATGAGAAAATGGCCTGACAACTAATTGAAATAGTTTTGCATAATTTATTTGACAGACTTAATTGTCAGTCTATATCTTTCAGTAATACAGAAGTTATAAAGACTTGCAAATATATTCTATAGCATGTTGCTTTCAGCCAAATATGAAAAAGATTACATTGGTCAACTACAGCAGTACTGGCTTGTTTGGAAATACGCTACATTAATTCATTTTAGATGTAAGAGTCATCTCATAACCCCTAGATGTTCATATTTAAAAAAATATTTTATTATATTGAATTTCATTTGTGCACTTGCATAATATTGATTTCCCACAACTACTGTGACCTCAGAACTCATATTTAAAACGCACGCACACACATTCACGCACGCACACACACACATGCACGCGCGCACAAACGCATGCACACACGCGCACACACACGCACACACACGCACACACACACACATCTGAATTAAATTCAACAACCCACAAAGCCCTAGTACATCAAAGCCAGGCAAAAGTGCTTCATATTGTGGAAAGCCATGCTATGATCTTCTAACTTAAACATGGTCCATTGTTCATGACCATGTTGAGATAATATAGTGTACACAAAGAAGACCAATATCAATCTACAGTACACTGGCCTCAGAATGAACCACCCCACCTCCCATCATCCTCATGCTTCAGCCGTCTGAAAAAAAACATTTGAACAAAACATGAAGAAATGTCTCTAAACATATGAAACTGCATGAGAACCTTACTAAATAGGTTATATACAATATTATTGACAAATGAATTACATCTATAGACAGATTAATTAGATGTATATTCAAGTGAAATATTTAATATTAGGCCTATATGAGAAATGCATATTTTTTGCAATAACCCGCTAACTTAATGAATTAACTAAGTAATATTTTGTATGTAATCATGTCTCCGAACACTTAAAGCTGACACACTACAGTCTCTGGCAATGTAAATCATTATAGCTTTAATATATCCTCTTATAGATTGTTTTATCTGTGTAACTGCAACAATATTGTGGCTGGATATATGGTTTGTAGGGCTGTCTGTGGGAAAGAACATGCTACAGGCGTGGTTCCCAGGACTCCCAGGGATTGGGAGCAAGTGTGTGTGTGTGTGTGTGTGTGTGTGATTATTAATCACCCGTTTCCCTTCCGACAAGGTGAAGTTGCCTTGTGCTTTAATCTGTGAATGTTTGTTGATGCTGTACACGCTGTAGAATAAACGTCTCAGATCAAGTCTGCCATAACGGACTGTGCTCGTGATCTTTGTCACAAATAACATTACTGTAAATGACAAACATAACGCAAGACTATACCATTTATTGTTTAGGGTGGGTTTGGACATAGTGAGAGACCTCCAAGAATAATGAGTCCACAAAAGACAACAGAGAAAGAACTGCATCCTCCAACTGGATAGAATAATAGATCTGTCACGGTTATACATCAGTAGGCCTATGAAATATTAATTCTCCTGTACAGTAGCTAACACAACAAAACATCAATTGGCTGTACCAAATTGATGATGCATTCCAATCACTTGAAGCTGAATTTATTTTACCTGGATTAATGATCTACTTTACATGAGTATGCTCCAATAAAAAGCATACACGTTTCAAAGTCTAACTATAAATAGGATTCCAGATTACTGTACCTGTTCCAGTTGTGTTTGTTTTCTGACTACCACACAGTCTCTCACAGGCATATTCCAATGATAATTAATTATGTGGATAGGGAGAAACACAGATGTGCAGACAATATATACTTGTCACCTTTATTACTGACAATGAGCCCAATATTGTTTTTAATGCGTTTTTCATTACACGTTCTTGCATGAGTAGACGATAATTGGCTCCCTTATATACAAATAATTTGTATATGTCCTAGATTTCCTCTGGAGTGAAACACATTTAAAGGTACACTCCTCAATTTGTGCATTCCCTTTACCTCAAGTGCTGAGTGCCATGCATTCGTTCTTCCTCAACAGTTGTTATACGCTCAAATGTTCTCCACTCAGCACACTGTATCCACACACACACACAGTTGTGTTCCAAAACAGGACATTCTGGCAGTTATTTGGGCGCTATTCTACCATCAAGGAGTGTACTTTAAATGAAACACAAGCTGCATCAACAAAATACTCACCAATTCAGATATTCTGCTAATCTAACACGTTTTGAACATCAGTATTGTTCAGCAAACATTCAGAAGAATGGGAGACTTGTACCAAAACGACTAATTGAATATAATTTTAACTTTGCATACAGTAAATACTGTATGCAATCAAAAAACAAATATGATTTTGCAAAACCATTGATATTGAGAAAAGAATGCAATCTCCACATGCTGAGCTGAGCTTCCGGCCAAACACACACCCCACAAATGCACACAGCATCCCTAAAGGTAACACACACACACACACACACACACACACACTTTCCAAATATTGTCCCAGTGCTGTATCAGCGTGCCAGCAGGCCTATCGTGATGAACGGTGTTTGCCTAGTTGGAGGCTATCATTGGCTACCTGGGGATGTGTTCAGAGCTCTCTTGCTTTGAGGCAGTATCCTACAGCCCCACCTGCTCTTTGGGAAGGAACATCCTGGGGCAGCCCACTGGCTCCTCTTTCACCGGAGCAGAAATCTATTCATCAGCTGCTGTAATGAGCTCACAGTACTGTCATGCCTATACAGTATGTGCACACACACACACACACACACACACGCAGGTGTGCACGCGGTGCAGTGGCATTCCCATGCAAACATGTGCATGTGCAGTCATCCAAGAGAGCGTCCACGTCTCTGCAAAAGTGCCATGCTCCATTTTACACCACAGCTAATAGAGCGGGCGGGGGAAGGGGGGTGGACGCAAACGCTGTTGCAGGCCATCCCAACACCCCGGTGCTATTTCAAGACTGTCACCAGCTCGTAAGCAGCTACAAATGCCTTCGCACAATATCTAGTCACCGCTTTTTATTTATTTTTTGCTGACTTTCTCATTGACACATACAGCGAGTGAGCAGGTTTGCGTTTCATAATGTCGTGTCAATATATCATATTGTACAAGCCAGTTTTCTTTGTAGCAAGGGCAGAGAAGAAACCCAAATCTAATTTTGGACTTCTGAGTCATCAGCATTGGCATTTGCTGACATTAAGATACTAACATGGGCAGGGGAGTTCTGAGAAGCATAATCTTCCCACTGAAATGACACAAAGGGGGGGGTGCAGATATATGACCAGCTGGCCAGATGGTGAGGGATCACACACAGAGAGCATGGGACCGTAAGCAGGAGGGATCTAGACGCTTCATATTCAGTAGCTGCCTGCTCTGTGTGCTACCGTGGGTCACAATCCTCCTGTAGCCTCCTTGTGTCAAGTGGGAGCCATCGTACGGACAAGTAGGGACTTTGTGGAGCAGGTCACAAGCCCCTCCCTCCCCACACACACACACCTCCCTGGCGTACCACTCACACTTACAGTAAGGGGAATGTGCACACAGTGTGATCCAATCACAGCAGCAGCAGCGTTCTACTGAAAAGTCTTTTACTTGGAATTTCATGGCGATTGCAGACAAAATCCTATTCTGCTAATGCATACATGAAAACACACTGCCCAAAATGGGAGCCTTTACTTTTACAGAACACGCACACTATAATTAATGTTCTGCGCACTGTTCCTAACTCCAGAGAGAAAAGTGTTTCTGGATTTGATATAAAAAATATACCAATTATTATTATTATTATATTTTTTTATACAGAATGAAAAACATTTTGTCTGCATTTTACATTTAACCATCCATGATGGTCTTGAGTGACAGGCCACGGTTGACTTACAGATACTCAGCTCTTTAAGCAAAGGATCAAGCAAGATTGAACCGATACCACATACAGTATCAAACAGCTTTGGCCTTGGAAACCCTCATTTCAACCTGAAGTTGATGAAAACAGTGAGAGCTGTGAAATAGGCCTTAGTCCTATAACTGTAAAAGTGTGATCAAGTCCTTATTTCTCGTTCACTGCCACCAAAATATTCCTTATGTTGCAGGAATTTAATGGAATCTATTTGATCTGCAGGGCAGAAATTGGTTCGGCTTCTTTGGCAAGTCTTTATTGCTGTACTTCTTCACTTCTCCTCTTTATTCCATCGCCCCATTTCTCTGGTGGCTTGATAAATCAGAATTTTAAATGCAATGTTTCACACAATCATTTGCTGTTTCAGAGGGGAAATTAACATTCCTTATGTAATGATAAGCTTGGCCTTTTGCAGTAATTGAGGCTTCAAGGAGGGGGCAATGAAGAAGTTACAGTAGAAGACGAGGGGATCCTTTTAGATGCTCAGAAAGAGCATTTAGACTTGTCATTAATAGACAAAATGAAATTAGATGTGCAGATGTGCATTTCCACATTAGTCAGTATGCTAAAAGGTGCATTGACAAGCCATTTAGAAATGTAATTAATAAGAATGTACAGGACGGTACAAAGAAATGTCCTTTGCTCTGTGCAAACTATACATGCTGTATTGCATTCATAATGGGTGAATACTGATTACTATCCATTATGCCTGAAGATTTATTTTTAGTTACTAATGTGTAACCTTACAACTTGATGTGACGAAAATGCAGTACAGTAGACCCATAAACTATAGTTCAGATTTCCTTCCCTTAAAAAAACACCTTAAAACAATAAAGTTAAGCATTTACTTGCAAGTGTTGATCGAGTGCTGTAACAGTTGTTGGTGTAACAGTATAATAGGGGTTAATGATAATGGCTGGCAGTGTGTTTGGTACTAATTACTAAGCACTCATTATAGTTTGTAGAAGAAAATAGATGCAGGCCATACTACAGAATATGATACACTATTTAAATAATGACATCACATTCATTGATTGTTTTGATGACAATTGATGGCATTGTCCTGACAAAGCACTAAGAACAGAAAATCATAGGTAACACACACACACATTATCTATTCACATATGCAGCACTGTGTTCCACTGCTATTACCACAATAAACATGTACTGTAAAGCAATCGCTAAATATGAATATGTATGTGTTCTAATTTCTGCTCGACACATACAGAGTTTGCCTCCTATAGCTGTTCCGTGGTGGGAGGGTGTTAAAAGATCTGGAAGACTTTGAAGAAGACCCAAGGTGTTACTTAAAAGTATAATTTGCATGTCGTTTCCATAGCAACAAAACGCGGGGTAAACGTGCACGGCGGGCGTACTGTACAATGCTCCTCCAGCTGTGATCTATTGTGTCCCTCACCTTAAACTCCAAGCCATCATATCAAATGATAGCAACACTTAATTACGGTAATGACAGCTACTGTGTAATTGGAAGATAAGTGAGGTAGAATGCAACAACACTAGGGGTTTGTGAAGTGCGACATGGTTTCCTTGACTGACATTCTCTTCATTATTGTCTTGGATTTGTTAGTGCCAGATGTTTCATGCTTAAGAAGCAGGCTGTAGCTTTTCACAGTAACAACTTTAACAGAATTCACAGGAAGAGGCATTTAAACAGCTGTTAAGTATTGAATCACTGAGATAGTACTGTACACTCAGAGTCCAATAATATATGTCAGTGCTGTCAGGGCGACAGTGGCACAGTGGGTAGAGCGGGGCGATATGTGATCCCGGCTGGTTCGAACCCTGCTAACTCTTCACCAAGTGTCTAGGTGTCCTTGAGCAAGACACCTAGCCCTACAGCTCCTGGTGGTCAGGTATCACCCTGCATGGCTGAAGCCACCGTCAATGTGTGAATGTGAGGCAGTGCTTTGAGTGGCCGGAAGGTTACAAAAGTGCAATTTAAATTAAGTTTATTTTATCATGTTGTCAAAGTGTTTAAGGATTTTTAGTCCTTAAATAAAACACACGAATACGAACCAGACCTACAGTACAAACAAAATGAAGTCATGAATGTGGTAATTTAGGGAAAGTAAATATAGCACACGTAAATGGATACACAGGTGTGGTCATTCTCCTGAACTGACTTTATAGTATAGGGAGCTCATTTTGGCAGCAGACATGTGGGGACTATGTGTGAAGAAGATTCAAGAGCCCCACATGGATTGCAATTCTGTGGAAATAGCAGGTCTGAGGAGACCTGTTACTGTTTGAAGACTGCATTATCCACACACACACACTGACTTTACTAGCTATCCGCCCCGATCTAGTCTTGAGCCGCGGTTACTGCCTGCCGGCAAATATGGCTGTTTCACACCAGCGGGGAGCTTCGCGGTGAGGCTGGGCTTCTCCAGGGGGGGTCTGGCTGGGGATGGAGCAGAAGCATAGCAAAGGCTTTCTGCTGCATGCTGATCAAAGACCCTGCGCTCACAAAGGTTCTCTAGGCCCTCGGCAGGGGTGATGAGCAGGGCGGGAGACGGGATGTACCAGGAGTTCACTAGCTCTGGATCAATGGACGATAGGGACAGCTTATTAAAGTGTGACATGACTGCTGAGGTGTTTCCTCACACAGCCCATGCTGTGTGTGGGGACTAGCTAAGTACACTCCTGATAATGGTAGAGATTAACATGGAACATATCCCTCAAACTGAGGCTTCCATTAAGATGTATGTTATGGATTTATGCTGAATAAAAGGTATAGTGTGCTAATTGCAAGCTAAAATGCATTTTGTGAAATTCACCAAATATCTCCTTGCATTTCGCTAAGTGTCAAACACCGCTCACAACAACAAACAACAAACGCAATGCAAAGACAAGCACATTGTGTTTGTGGGCTTCTGAGGGTGTTTGTTTGATTTGAGCTTAAAGTTATCAAGCGTTCTTGAGAATGACAGACCCTACCATTAACTCAGCATCTTTTATACAGTATGTTGTTTCGTAAAGCACGGGTATGAGCACAGGTTATAATTATACATCCTCTATAGCATTTACAGTATTAGCTTTACTGTTATTCTTTATTTAGCCTGAAACTAAGGTTTCCCGTACAGCCAATAGCCTTTGTTGTATGGATGCACACGTACAGCACAGTACATGGCCAGTATTTATCTTGCATAGGTAAGCAAGTCTAGGCACAAAGGCTGTAAAAAATAATTGGCTCAGAACATTATAATAATTGGTTTAGGAAATATGTTTGTTCACATGCTAGGTTTAATTGGAATTAAACACCAGTGTATCAAATTATGAGCTGCTCCTGCTGCTTGATTAAGTAGGTCAATAAATGTCTGCTGAGCTAATGGCATTAGAAAAAAAACCTGTGTATGCATTAGTGTGTGTGTGTGTGTGTGTGTGTCAGTATGGGTGCTGCTGCTAGGACATGGTAAAGATGGCATGCATGAACATACTGTACAGTACCGTAACTTAGATTAACCCAACCCTTACAAAGCCATGCAGCTGCAATTAGATCCATGACCGAGAAAAGTGTTACCTTATTTTTCCACACACCTTGTAATGTCAAGCCATGTCTATCAAGTGCATGCTCTCTCTGGAGAGTTGTGAAACATATTACCTGCTAATGAGATATGAATTGCTCATTTAAGCCTCAAACCACAGACCGGTAAAGGGGTAACAGCCTATGGAGTTTGTCTGGAAAGCGTGTGATGAATGAGTTTCAGCAGATGCTGACATTTATTTTTGATACCCTTACCTGCTTGTAAATCTGTAATTAACACTGTTGAGCCTTGTGTGCTAAATTAAATTGGAAAAGATCCGAGGAACGATTCGCACTTACATTATTGATAATGGCCCTCAATTAATTGGGCGCTCGTGAAACATCAATCCTGCCTCTGTAGTGTGAAACTGTATGTGCAATTAAGCATAGTCAGTAACATACTGTATGCGTCTCGATAAGGACTGGTTGATGAACTTCCTGCGATGTTAATATCTTCTTAACATAAAATGTACACCAATTATGCTCAATACAATTAAACTGAGAAATATCTTATTATGAACTGCAGATAACGAGAGTAAAAATGTATTGTACAAAGTACATTTTGTGATTCTACTATTGTAGCATGGTTTGCTAAAATGTATAGTACATATGATTATGTATCATTAAACATTTAAGCAGAATAGTGGCATTGTATAGCATTATATATATTATATACTACAGCTCAAACAGTTTCTGCTTGTAAGAAACCTAATATTTGATAACTTGTATGCGTTCCTATTATCATTTTCCTCATATTTGAGGTTAGGATTATATACAGTATATGCCATTGTCTGTGGCTGTACTGTGGGAATGTATTGCTGTGGCCTGAGCGGCCAGCCCACACAGCTCTGGAGATGGAAAGTTACTCTTTGTGTTATCCAGATTATTGTGTGACAGAATATTCACACAGAGGGAGACAGTGATGACCGTCATTGCTTCACGGCGAGGGACAGAGACGACCGAGGAGGAACCACAGGAGGAGGGAGGAGCCCAGGACAGGAGAGAGGAAAACAGAGCTGTGAGGGGAGGAGTTCGGGAGAAGAAAGAGGTACAGGAGGAGGGCAAGAGATAGAGAGAAGGAGAAGCAGGTCGGAGCTCTGACAAGGATGGAGAGAAAAATAAATACTAGTACTGTATAGAGGGAGTGTGCCGTATAGGACAGAAAAGGTAATACGAGTAGAAGAAAGGTAAGGGACGCGTTAAAGAGAGAGAGAGAGAGAGAAGAGAGAGAGAGAGAGAGAGAGAGAGAGAGAGAGAGAGAGAGAGAGAGAGAGAGAGACAGTGGCTTGGAGGGGAGGAGGAGGCTCCAGGGAGCAGGTATCAAGTGGCTGAATGAGGAGGTGTCGTAGCTGGGGGGAGCTTTGCTCCAGTGCTTCCCGTGTGCTAGAAAAAGAAAGCCGTTCCCTCTAATCGCCCATGCGGGCATGCGCACGATTACAGGCACGTGCACACCCTCCTGTCGAGGGAGTTTAGTGCATGTGTGTGTGTGTGTATGTATGTCTGTCAAGCGGGAAAGCATGTATTTGCCCTGCCATTGAGTCTCCCAGGGCAACCACTAGTGCAGTATACCATGGCAAATGACCCTGCAGGAAAGAACTGCGTTTTGGATTCATTTTATTTTCTTTGTCGTGTGTGCTAGGTTTGGGGGCTCCGCGTGCGTGCGTGCGTGCGTGCGTATGTACTCGTGTGAGGGCATCTGAATTCTTCCTTGTGTGTACCTGCTCAAAAGCAATTACAGCAGTGCTTGTTTACCAAACAGTGGCCTGCCTGCCACTCAGGATTTCAATTATCGTTGTCGGAGGCCCCGGGCACAGCTGTCTATGGGAAGAATATCATAAGCCGAGCACAGATAAGGTACCAGACACCCGCTCTCCGGGCACATTAATTATGACCGTAGCCAACAACACAGCAGGGCCATTAAAACAATAGGGAGTGTTTTTTGTAATCTGCAGTCTGAGAGCTGTTACCATGGTATCACGTTGCGGTTGTTGTGGCTTTCTTCCTGAAATGATGCAAAAGAGAGGAAATGTACGTTACATTACTAAATAAACAACAACACTGGGTGTAAACACTCCCGGTATAGCACTACACACACACACATAGACACACACACACACACAGAAAGTGAGAAAGATAGTTATCGACTTCACAACCAGCACTGTTGACACAGAGACAGGAAGAAAAGAAAGACAGATAAAGGATGAGAACTGGAGGCATATAAGATCCAATGTATAATTACTTAATTCATTAGTGGTTCACCCACATGCAACAGGAATATTATCTGCTAACCGACAATAATGGCTGGTTTAAATGGGCCGCAGTAAGATTACAGCTAATTACCACAGCATTAGCATCATAAGTGATACAGTACCAAGTCTTTCCTCCCACATGGCTGTTAGTAATTCCCTTGAAGTGCGTCAATTTATTCTTCTAGAACTGTGCTCATCACTAAAAAGATCTCCCACACAATGGCATCTGCACATGCTAAATACTGTGTTTACTTACTAGCGTTTACTTACTACATGTTATATGTATTACAGGACTAAACTATTTGATGGAGAAATAGACGTACATCTTATCATTTCATCAGACTACATTATTCATTATGGCTCTGAGCTTGTTGAACTGGATTTCAACTCCTGTATTTTACCTCAAGCTAAGCTTCATGTTCGGTAAACATCATAACAAAGATGAAACCTGTTTTTGATTACCGTGCTGAGCAACTCATGGTAAATATCTTCCCAGCGTGACAGCGTCCAACATGAACCAGTTAGCAACCTGCTAGACGCAGCGTAATGTGAGTTTGTTTTGCATCAGCGTACACCTGGCGGAAGGCAGTGAGTGGCAGCTCCTTTGCACACCACCTGCCGGTTCTGCATTTAGAAGGACGAAGGCTTCCCTCTTGAAGAAGGGTGCCTGCGACTCTCCGGCTCCGCAGGGCCGTGCCCTTGTTTGCTTTGTGTCTATTTCACGTGTGATGTTCAGCGCGATGAAAGAGCGTGACTATCTTGTTAAAACACTGCACGCCGCACACGGGGCAGACACCTCATTTTACATCTCGTGTTTTGATGGGCAATGCTAGCCTACATATCCTACTGCAGCATAGGATTAGAAAAAAGTTTGCTTAGTTTGTAACCCCGCAGGCCCAGCGCATTCAATCGATCAAAGTGTGTTGTCAAAGTCTGCCTCTTCCATCCATTAGCACTACATCACAGTAAAAGTAAAGGCTGGCTCTGAGAAACTAATATAGCCCAGTCTAGGCTACTGTAACTTCTTGCTTCCTTGAATATGTTGTCATAAAGGTAGACTATGTTAATATATTAATGATTATACATAACTGAACTGCCCGATGCAATTTGTAACATAAGATATTAGTAGAAGAGATGGAGGACTGAGCAGATGAAACATGTATTTGTGATGTAATTAGGCTTATGTTACCTGTATAAATTCGACTATTTATGTCAGTATCTTTTAAATATTTTAAAATAAAACATTTTTAAATTAAATACCATGATAATAACGTTGACCGTGATAATTTTTGTCACTATAATCGTGACATGACATTTTCATACCGTTTCATCTCTAATACATAGTCACACATGGTATTGAATGTGATGCTATGTACTTAATTAGCATTGGCCACACAATAAATATTTTGGGCATGTTTACTTTACAACTAATTTCAAGTCATTCTGCATTAGAAATCAGCTACACATAAAAATGCACAATGTGCCACAACAAAGTTGACAGAGAGACACAGAGTGCAGATGCATCAGCCTTCATCTAAATCAAGAGCATCATTTCAAATTATCTCAATTTGTCACATGAATATTAATCACGCTGACAGGCATATAATTGGAGGTCAGCAATGAAGAGAAATACCCTATTTGAGTCTGTTTGCATTAATGAATTATATAACTTTTGACAAACACAAACATCAACAGCACTTAGAGTTCAGTGATTGTCAACCCAGCTGACTTCGAATTTCACCTGGGTTATCTTGGCAACCCTCTTAGTCAAACATTTTTCTGTAATATGTTTTAATACGCTCTACGTTTTGATGCGCTCCTGGTGCCACATCCTTGGGGGTCTGGGGTATGTTGGTGTGTAGGCTCGTTCTGTCAATATCTTCGGG
>JAODUE010023587.1:0-23176 GCA_027564755.1 Amblyopsis hoosieri | reverse complement strand
TCTGTGACGTCACCATAGACTGTATATATAAATGGACAGACCCTCTGTGACATCACCATAGACTGTATATATAAATGGACAGACCCTCTGTGACGTCAGCATAGACTGTATATATAAATGGAGAGTCAATGGGGATTGACTCTCTTTTGCAGCAAGCGGTCGTTCTGGGAACTACAGACTTTGGCACTTTAACACCGCATTGTATTAACTTCTCAGCACCAGAGGTTCCCGCTTGGTTGTGACTCTAGAAATACGCTAACTAGCATATACCATGATTCTGCTGAAGGATTGTCTCTGGTTGTCTACCACATGTGGCTTGTGTGATCAGCACCAAGGGTCCGGCTATTTTCAACCAAACACACTGAATAAATGCTTGATTTACTCTACAATGCTTTCATGTGTGTGAGTTGCGTGAAGTCTTTAAACCTTTTTTATTTATTTTTCATATCTTGGTTAAATATAAAAATAATTACATTAATATTATAAATAAGAATTCATTTTCAAGGTTCATTTATTTATATACTGTATATACACACACAAACACACACACACACACATATACATACACATACACATATATAAAAAAAACTGTAATCAACTTTCCTCAGGGGAGAAGTAACACTGTTTAATCTCACCGTGGCTTTATGTTCACATCATCGTCCTGTGAGCGGCAGAGAAGAATCGCATCACGGCGCGGCAATGAATAGGTTAGCTTTAAACACAACAGATGGTTGGTGAGGAGGATTCAGCGCGTGCTGAAAAAATGGAAACCTTTATTGACTACATTTAATAACACTGCTGGCTAATTTTACCCAGTATAGATGCATCATCACTGGATGCATTCACAGATAGCACTAAAGATAGAAATTGAGAAGCAAAAGTGCAACCTTAGAAAAGTCTTGAGATTTAAAGTGGCTTCATTTAGAAAAGTATGTTCAATTAAAGGTGCGGTCAGCGATTGTAAACTAATATACACAAGTCAGCGAATTATCTCCTCACTGTGATAGCTGTCTATTCTGTGTGCACGTTGAAAAACCATTCAGGTGTTTCTACGCAGCCCTGGCTCTGTAAATGGGAAGGCAAACAAACTGGTGCAGACCGCACCACACAACACTATCCCAGTGTACCAACACTGTCCAATGTGTTGGGGGCGGAGCCTCTGAGGGCGCACCCTGTGTCATTGAAGGGAGTGGTGTTTTTGTTTTTATTGAGTTCATGGTGGTGGTGTCAACAATCTTGACCTTTAAGATGCTTATAAAACACCAGAAAGGGGTATGCATATATGCAAAGATAGTCTCAGCCTCTTCCATTCATCAGCACTACGTCACATACGCAACTCTGTGCTGATACCCCTGTAAGCTCGACACGTGACCCTCTGACTTTAGGGAAGTAATACTGTCGATATCCATTGGCTGTTTGCATTGTCACTCACAAGTATGTCTCCGCAAATTTCCAGTGTAACAATGGGACAGTGATTTATTTACTAATTTAAAATTAAATCATTTATTTTAATCAGTAACCATAGCCTTCAAATTGTACAGATTTACAAGACAGAGTCCTGTTGTTTAGTTTTCCTTATTGCAAGTTTAACGTCCGACTTGGTCATTGAGTTACGTAGTGCATGTCAATCAAAACACCTAGCTTGTCAAGTAAGCGGGTACTGACGCAGTTAGCCAGCACTGTGTCCCAGACGTATTTAAAGGCTGGCTCTGCGAGACTAATACAAAGATAACAGCGGCCCAAGGAGACAGGAATGGTTAATTATTTGGCTGGCTGCCCGTCGAGGTGCTGCTCTAACAAAGTAGCTAAATGTAAGCCGTGTACCACACGCGTGCTTATCTTTTAAAGTATCCCATTTAAATAATGTGTCTTCCCCCTTCTCCCACCGCCGGTACGTCTTCTGCCAGACATATCTGTGGCCCTCAAAGCTCTCCGAGGTCTTGACGTTCGTGTTCTCCGTGACAGATACGTTACATTCCGGACACAGAAGCTCGCATTTCACGCGCCGTTGGCTTAGATAAACAGACGAACTTGCCTCCCTCGTTATCGATCCGTATCCCGAGGGCCGAACTCAATTACACCCTCGATAATGAAACAGATATGCATGGCTTCATCCTGAGCGCAGAGGAGAACATGGGCCTCCTGGGAGACAGCTTCCCTGACGTTTTGCTGCTACTGTCCCATAATCCCCAGGCCTGATGGTCCTCGGTGATGATAATTATGGGCAATCATTTGCTTTATATAGTTCGGTGGGCTACGCGTCTGTCCTTCCAAACATTTCCCTGCTAACGTTTAACTGCTGTAATTACTAGTCCGAGGTTAATCTCCCTAGCGTCGTCGGTTCGTCGAAACCGAAGCTCAACATGTCAAGGCAGGAGTTAAACAGATGGTGTGTTGCTGTGTTATATGGCTAGTTGGGTTCACAAAGAGCCATCAGAAGAGCATAGTTTGTCTATGTATGGTTGTCAGGGCTCTCGTGCATCTTTGGCATGCTCACATCAGATCACTCTTGATATTGCATAACAATTGTTGTGCACATGCGTAGTACAGGAGGGTATATAATCAGGCGTTCTGAAGTGGCAGTGCTCCATATCTCTAATTTGATGGAGTTAGACCTGGGGGGGCGTGGACTGTGACATACAAATAGTTCCAGTGTGGAATAGTGAGTTTGTGTGTTTGTCTCTCTCTCTCCACCGGCATCAAGGTGATGTGAGCATCATCACCTCGGTCTAGGCAGGCAGAAACCTCTGTGGCCTGGAGGTGAGCTCCTACTTGCGCTGCGGACCCCTTCGCCGAGCGAGCCGCGGGGTGGTGACGCTTTTGTGCACATTTGAAACGCAGTGCGCGGTGACACATGGGAACAGTCGACCACACACGTCATAAATGTGTGAGCCATTCATTAGTGGGCTACTCCGTTTTGGTATCCTATCATCTCCCAGTTTTTACACACAATGTGACATCCCTCGTTCTCCGAGAGCTGCACATCAATAACAACAACAACAACAGCGGAGACGGACTTCTCATTAGCGACGAAATAGCCCAGCTTGACGTCTCTAAGCCAAGAAGGAGCAAATCCTCCCGCTGTGAGTCAGTGGAATGTGGTCATTGCGCTAATGTCTCCAGCAGCGCGTGGAAACAGTTGAGACAAAACCTCGACTGAAGGCTGCTGCGCGTAGCTGCACAGTATATTGCATGCTAAATTTGTAACGAGTCGCGTGATTAATCTTTAATAGAGGAGGCTACGTGTTTGTTAACGTCGGGCACGTTTAACGGGGACAGAAAATCCTACCAACATCAACTTATCTAAAATTGGCTTTAAAAAAATTACTCTGGGGAAGGCATACAATTGTGCTGATGCAGGGTTTAAAAACAAAACAACAAAATGTACAAACGCCTTAAGAAAGTAGTCAGAATGCAACAGCGGTGAAGAGTGCGTCAATGCATGTGTGCAGATAGCAGGTAACAGTTGCAGCAACGCAGATTGCTTAGTCTGCTCCATAAGTTTCAAATTAACCGGAGGTCTACATTCATTAGCAGGCAAAGACTGTAAGCAATAACCAAGGGAATTTTGGGTCTGGTTAGACCCTATGGCTATAGCAGGCGAGCAATGCATGCAGCACATCCAATGTCTAAGGACTACACTGTAAATTATCACACACAACAAACCCGCTTGGCTTAGCACAGGAAAACAACAGTGAGGATGTTATGGTAACATTTTTCTAGGTGGACTGTGAAGGTGCCAAACGGATCAGGCCTTTATTGTCCCTCCCTCACTTAGGTTTTGAAGAGTTTAGTTCTTGTAGTTCATGTTTCTGTTCATCCATGCCCAAGTGCATTGTGGGAGATGCATCAGGTAAACATATTGTAAGAAACAGCAGTGGGCCTCACTCTCTGCGGGGCTGACCTTTTGTCCTATTAATGGCTCATCTCGGTCATAAAATGTTAATGAAACTCCTCTGTTGTTCTTCGAAAGATTTATTTTTTGGGACAATTAGGTCTATACTGGTTGTTGCTCTGCATTCTGCACATTACATCAAGCTGTAGAACCGACATAGTGACAGTGCATTTTATTTACATATTTAGGCCTTTAGCTCACAAATGTTTACAATGACTCCCGTGTCTGAGGATGTCCGAGTGTTAATGGACTGGAGCGAAACAGTTCATCTTGCTACCAGAGAGATTCTGTGGGAGCTACAGTAAATGCTCCTATGAATAATTGATATAGTAACATCGCAGAAGGACCTCTAATAGGCCTCTGTCACTGGACCACTGGACATGGTATAACAGGACCTGCAAGACAATAACACATTTGCGCAAATGTATCTATGGAGATGATTTAAAAACGAACTATCACTCTATACTGCATTGTACCCTTAACAGCTTGGAAACTGGCTAATCTGTTTTATAACGCAGTAATCATGTATTTAGGTTGCTATTTCATCAACGTAAAAGTGAATGGTGTAGGTGTGGTATTCCAGTGTGCAGCCTACTACACATTAACACCACATTCTCTTTGAATCATGTGTGATATGGTGATGGCTGGATAGCCATTCAAGAAGAGGATGAATATATGTCCTTTGTGTTTATACACACAAGTATGCTCCCTCCCCCCTACTGGTGTGTTTAGGTCTGTATGTTTGCAGGTTAAATCAGAAAAGGGTCACACAAGTGATGCCCACCTCTTTGGATTTTCTTTAAAGAGTTAGATTGCTGGAGGCATCTCACCGCAGTCTTGATCAATAAGACCACTGCCTTTTTGTACCTGTGTGATATGCTTGCGAGAAACAGTGTGTGTTTGTGTTTGAATGTAGGCCTGCCTGCGTGTGTCTTATTTATTTTCGTTTTGCCAAAGAAACTTTCACTGAGCACAAAAACGGGGTGTGATGTGTGATGGTGACACTAAGCAAACATACAAGCAACAATCTAAAAAGGTGTAGTCATTTTCAACATAATGCGGTTCTAATGTGTTTGTGGTCACTAGTGAGAAGTTGAATCCTTTGTCTTGCCTTTGACCGTAAAACCACGCAGCCAAAGAATAACCAGGGGCCAGTTGTTCATTTTGTTCTTTAAATCCAGCCTTCTTTAATAAGGATAATCGAGATATATTTTTGGATGAATAGTATCCCAAATCTACTCAGATGTTTTGAACAACTGAATGTTTGATCCAGATTAAAACGTTGAAAATTGGATTAGGTGATTTAATCCGATTTCAGAATAAATTTTCCTCTTTAGAATAACCCATTTTGAAAATGTGATCCAATCCGTATAACCAAAATTCAATCAGATTACTAGCCCCTGGTGTGTCTGTAAATGGGAACACAACATGGTGCAGACCGCACCACTCAACAATAACCCAGCCCAGCCATGGCAATGCAATTTCTAATGTGTGGGGCGGAGCTTCTGAGGAAGCACCCTATAACGTTCAAATATCAACAAGCTATCTCCAGAATGGCTGACTCCACCTTAAACCGTTTCACGGCACCAGCGATCCCGGGGTAGCAGGCTATTTAGGTGAGGTGCGTTTGAATTGAGCGCACACGTGATCTGATTTGTATGTTGCAAAGCCATAACAGATAATGTTGCCGCTTACCATGCGCCCTACACTATTGTTGGTGTGTTTTATTTCCTGGAGTGACAAAACCCACTGGGCACCTGTCCAAGTGCTAGAAGGTATTGTGCACGTTTATGCGATGGCTCCACAGGGAGCTGAATAATCTTGCAGGTGATTGCGTTGTGCTTCTGTGCGTTCATGTACAGTTAATCCATCTGTGTGAATTATAGTTGGAGTCAGGCTTATCTAGCACAGGGAGGTTCTTAGGAACTCTCAGAAATAGGACTCCCTTCAGGATGTATCATATTAGGCCTACAAAAAAAAACACAGTTTCACATGTTCATCACAAAGAGAAAAACAATCTAAGGTGTTGTCATAAGACAGGCCTATAACCATAATTTAAAGCAAACGTTGGCCAATATACAAAGTGGACATTCAGTTATACTCTTGCATTGTTTAATAGGAATCCATAATATAAATAGATTTAAGGGGAGGGCCCTTAAATCTAGCGACTGAGACGCGTCGCTAGAAACGTGTCACCAGCAAACCCATTGTTTTCCTCTGGTACTGGCATGCTCTTTTTTATGGGGCCGCGCGTCACGTTTTTATAGACGTGCATAAAAGTTGTAATATTCTCAACTTTTCAGCGCAAGGTGAGTCGCACTGTTCGTCAATGTGACGTCTCTTTGGCACAGGCAGCCGTTCTCTGTGTGATCGGGCCTTTATTAAGGCCTTTATTTAAGCGTTTTTGAAGCGGCTGCGCCTTTAGCCAAAGGCAGGCCTGGTACCTACTATATATTCCAGTTCCTCCCAATGATGGAAATGTATTTAAATGTAACATTTTTGTTTTAAGTTATGAAATCTATACGCTGTTAGTCAGTTGCTTGATTAGATTTTGGTCACATTTCTTAACCCAGTCTAACCTCACGAGACCATCCTGATCTTGTGGGTTCCACATTCATTTATCCACTGGAACCAGTCTGGAACCCCTCAATTCAAAAGCGTTTGTCATCAACGCAATGATAATACTTTTCCATTAAGCGTCCTAAAATACGTCTACCTACCTTTACCTCACCAAATAAGTACGTTGAGTGCTGGTGCAAACAGAAATGTACAACGTACGCTGATCATCTTGGGACAAACATAAGATACCCACTGATTGGCTGGTTGTTTTGTAAACAGGCAACAAACGCATTTGCATTGATCTGCAAAATTGAATTGAAGCTAGCGAGATCAGGATGGTGTCACGAGGCTGGGTTTAACCTATATAGCTCCTAAATCGTCTGGAATTCCTTTTTAACATCATGTTATGAAATCCCACTTTAACATCATGTTGAGAATTCCACTTTAACAAGATGATCAGTTATAGTTTTGTATAGGCCTACATGCAGGTTTAAAAGATGTAACCTTGAAATACCTATTCAGCTATTGATAAATGTACTAAATGTACTTTTAACAACTAAGTGTACCAAATATCTCCTTGCATCTCACTAGCTTACCGTTCTCTGTGCGTCTTGAAATAAACTTCTACACAGCCCTGGCTCCGTGAATAAGAACATAAACACGGATTTTAGTCTTTACGTATATTTTAATGAGTAGCCGTCACCTACTTATTTAAGAGACTTACAAGATCTGCAAACAGCCAGACTCCTGTCGCTTAGTTTCAACAAATTTCAAATGTAATTTAATTTTACACTATTGCAGCAGACTAACCAATCTGCGTTGCTACAACTGTTATCTGCACACATGCATTGACACACTCTTCACCGCTGTTGCATTCTGACTACAACAAATTCCTCTGTATAGGTTTAATGTCTGACTTGGTCATTGAGTCAACGTGGTTGGTTGTTGTGCATGTCAATCAAAACACCTCTCCTGTCAAGTAGGCGGGTCTTGACGCGTTTAGCCAAGCCGTGTCCCAGACTTTATACGCCAAGTCAAGGCTGGCGTTGCGAGACTACAGGGTTTATCCAAGCCACATGTGCCTCCAGCTGGTCTGGCCAGAGACACTATACAGTATAGAGGAGACATGCCACTGATTATTTTGAATGGAGTTCTATCGGAGAATTCAAGAAACTGCAAATTTGTCAGTTGGAGGAATAGAGCCATTCATCTGCTTTGTAACTGCCAAGCATGAGCATATTCCACATTCAGTCAATCGTGTGGTTGCATTGATGCAAGCCAACTGTTGCGTGTGCGCAATATAAGTTTAACTTGTGGGAAAAAACAACTTATTTTGGGGGAAAGTCACCAAACGTTTTAAGCTACGTTTATCAGATTTGACTGGAGATGGTATACATGCAGTTTGTATGTCCCAGTGACTATTGAAAGTGCAGTTATGGCTCTCTCCTCATTCATTTCAATACAGTCTTCCTAAATAACTGCCCAGGGTGTTTCAAAGATGGCTGCCCAGTTGTGAGACTTGCCTAGAAAGACTTTGGTCTGGAACAAACCAGAGCCTGTCCCCAGAAGCGCACCTATGCACTTCTGGAAGACAACGCTAGCAGGCTCAGGTACCACCCGGTTGGCTGTCTGCATACATGAATAAAACACACACCCCCTTCGTCGTTTAGGAGGAGTGATAGCATTTCATAAAAAAATAAATAAATAAAAAGTCCCTCTTCCTGGAACGAGCCTGTGCTGCCTGTAAGCCTCGGCTGCCATATTCAGGGGCTTATAGCTCCTTCCCGCTAATCTTTTCACTTCCCCCACCACCTTCTGTCCATAGGATGACAGGTTATATAGAATGATGCACAAAGGTTCTGTCTGTTTTCTCGTGGTGCCATTTTCTCTCGACAAGCTTGCGGTAAGCACAAACAGAACCTCTGTTATCCTATCTCTCCCACGCACCGGCAGAAACCATGGCGGAATATCATAAAATGGGCCACTGCTTATAGACGCTGAATTACGTGGTGATATTGTTCCAGCTATGCAAATGGCGGGGGGGGGATGTGCTATAGATAGGGGGCTTCGACATCTCATAGATTGATGTTGTCTTGACTGAAGGTTTGTAAGGATAAACATGGAAACGTATTTTCTTGAGAAAAAAAAAATTTGTGAATGTTGATTATTACAGTAAGTTGATAGATGAATGGCTTTTTTGCAGACGCCAGAGTAACTGCATATAACTCAACTCAATTGCATTCAATTTTTGTGCAGACTAAATCTAATTCTGTGAGGTGAGCTAAGGACACAAATGCACGACACAAAGGCAGGACTCAGGAACAACAAAGTTTCATCCAAAATCAGTGGGAGCTTGAAGCAACCGTATTTTGTGGCAATGGGTGGTATTGCACCCTGGTGAACTGGTTCGCAACACACACACCCCATTAAAACTTATATAAACGTATATACTATATACTATATACTTATATAAACTTAATAAGCGTAAACTGCTCCGCAAAAAGATGCCACACTTATACTCATATGGTGCTTCGTAATGTTATCTTGGTGCTTATGTACATAATTCTTTCCAACAATGTAAATATAGCCAGGTTGTATTATTTACCATGAACCACCATGCGACAAACCCTGCGTTCAGGACGGCTTAAGGTTTGCTACACGTTCAGTGAACACCAACTGCAGTAGACTGAATGCCAGGTTACCAAACATTGAGGAGTTGGCCTGTTGTAGCAACATTCACATGGCTAACAACAACAAAGTGATCAATTGTGTTTCACTGTTGTAGACTGCTGTTTCAGCTGTACAGATGCACAAGATGACTGACCACCTCCGTCGGCACATAGCCACTAAAGCACTTCTCACTGAAGGATATGTCCACAACGATTGTGTGAAGATATTACCATTTTATATTTCATGCATTTCATATCAGAATGAGACGGCATACATTTAAGATGAAACAATATGGTAATGCAAGTGACATTTTGTACTAGTAGCCTACTAAATAATAATGACAAATACTCACAAAGAGGCTACTTATAAAACATTGAAAGGTTCCTAATAGGCCTACACGTCATTGAGCAACACTCGCCACAGCCATTAAATGGAGCAAACGTCTTCGGAGGAAGTTCAAGAATGTTTTGAACGTTTAAGGAAATGTGTCGTTCAGTAAAAAAGTTAATTGAACATTCTAAATGTTCAGTCCACTGAACATAGTCTAGATCGTTCCTGCTGCTATGATGCACCTCTCGTGCACAAGCAACACCCGGCGTCGTAGTGAGCACAAACCTTTTCTACGGCACACATGCATGAGGCTTGAGGTTGGGAACTCCAGTGTCGCAGGTTGGGAGGTAGTCTTCTGTTTGCACTGCACATTCAGCATTAGAGAAACTTTAATTATGGCGCAACCCTTAAAGTGCAACTGCACCCTAAATTGTTAGCAGACGAGAGCAGGATGGCAAAATCAGTTGTGGCCGGAAAAAAATACAGATGCCGGCAACGGCAAACGTCATGCCGTTAAAAAGTTAAAATGTTTAAACTTTTTGCCGTCCTCTGTGACGGCTTTTACAACTGGATGTTCCTAGCTCCCTCACACACGGAGAAAACATAGACAACGAGAAGTTAATACTTTTGGTGCAACAATAATGACATAAAACTGTTGCTACTAAATAATTGTGTTGAATATATTTTTATTAAATGATTTGTAAACAATGCGACATCGCCTAGCAACTGCCATTCCATTGGACCTTTATGCTGTGCCGTCCAGAAAGTGTTTGCCGTCTACCGTGTTCCATGTGAAGCATAAAAAGACGGTTGGAGTAGGCTGTAGATTACCACGTTTGCAAATATGTTTCACAACACTAGCACTATAAAAGTAGGAATATTGAAGATGTTTTTGCTTATTGGCAACTGTGTCCTCCCACGCCGCCTAACTTGCTGTGACGTCGTGTGTTTATGTCTGCGAACTGGGAAATCTTGCCCGAGTTTCCAACTTAGAATTGCGACTGGAATGAGCATTCCTTTGCATTTTTTCATGTTGGAGATCAAGTACAATGGATTGTACCAACAAATACACAGGTAGACAAGACCTGAGCCACTGTGTCGTGTCGCGGGGATCGAGTGCAGGCGCAGACTGAATGAGATTCATAGACAAAGCAAATGCAGGTACGAGCCTCCGCTCTGCTTTTAATAACCCAGGCTTCTCACGGCCCAGAGAATGAAAAGACACACAAATAGTGGCCTCATGGCAAACACAATAACTGACATGGAACAAAAGACCAACCCCAACCTACATACCTTTACACGGCTGTACACAATAGGCAATAAACAAAGGACACGTGGCTTTCAAATCTCCTTACAGTGTATCACACATCCAGGACTCTTAGAGCATCAGATCAACTTCTTTTAGCCATTCCTCAGTCTCGGTTGAGAACAAAGGGTGATCGTGCCTTCTCAGTTTTCGCCCTGAGACTGTGGAAAAAATCCTCTTGTTTCTGTCAGATCATCCCTCACAATCGAAACTTTTAAGTCTCGTCTTAAAATGTATTTATATTCCTTGGCGTTTGTTTTGTGTTCCTAATGTATTGTTGTATTTTATTGTTGTTATTGCATAACTCTATACGACACTTTGTGCACCTTTTGATTGTTTTGAAATGTGCTTTATAAATAAATAAATTGACTTGACTTGACCGGAGGCGGACACATACCGGCGAAAAAGGACGGCTGGAAAGGTGTGCCGCTTGTCGGTGCAGCCCTGGATGTCACAGCGACAGACCATTGGAGAACAACAACGAGGGGCAGGTCGTTTCACTTGTTGTTGACTGATTAACTGAGACAAAGGTGGAACTAACGAGACTAGGAAACACAGGGCAGGGAGTGACAGACAGACAGACCTTTTCAGAATTGTCACAATGTAAATAAGCAACACAAAGATGCAAAGTAATAGGAAATGTTGTTTTACACGAGCTTTCACACAGTATGGGATTTATGTAGTTACACTACAACAAACACAGCCTTTTGTTTTTACCTGGGATAAAGAGCAATAAAATCAAACCTGTTGGCTATGATAGTTTTTTACAGATTGCAGCAAAATGTATTTAGTTGAAAGCTTTCATAAATGTGTTTTTTGTATGAATATTTTAGGCAAAAAAATGCAATTGTGTAAAGGCCCAGATCTGCACAGCACACTCATACTTTTGTCTGTCAGTATCTGCATTTACATGGACCATAATATTCCAATTGGAATCGGGTTAAAAGCCCAACCAGAATTAAAATGCTTCATATAAACACCTCAATCGAAAGAGAAAGACCCAACCCAATTGAAATGTAATTCCGAAGCAGAGGGGTAGTATTACCCCTGCTATAACCCGATTGAAAGAAGAATTGTACCATGTAAACGTTTAAACCCAATTTCTTCCTGGTTGTGTTTTTCTCCGCATGCCTTGTTTTTTGTGATGCCGAATTGATCGGAGACAAGGTGGTTGGTTCGTCTACACAGCCACTGTACAAAATCTGGACAAAGAAATTGTGACGCCTAAAAAAGACTTAAATGCGGCTATAAAATCTTAATCTTAATCTTCTTTCTTATCTTAACGGCCAATTTTACATGTAAAAACTGTCCCAAAACAATAACAGACGATGGTACCAACAATAGATTTCCTCCTGTGAGTATTGCAGAGGAACATATTGCCTTCAGCCAAGGAGGGAGATATGGTGCGACGACTTCGTCTGGAGCCATACATCTCTCCACCAGTCACACAAATAGCTTCACTCAGCGCGACATGCCTGGCCACTTTTAGTTGTTTTGCTAGCGGGGCACGTTACTTTACCGAGCCTACATAATATGTGCATGTGTAGCTTCGATTCCGATTAATTGTGACGGAGCATGTGAACACCAGACCCGATTAGATGTCATCACATGTAAACGGGTAAACCAAAATCTTCAATCGGTAGGATTCCATTCAGAAAGACAAAACAGTGTCCATGTAAACCCAGTGTTGCTTCATTCTCCAGAGGTTGTTTCTTTGAGATTAAACCACCAAATTAACTCTGGTGGGTGGTAAATCTGCTGTTGACAGAAAGATGGCAAAGATGGGTAGATTTTCATGCATCCCGATGGTATTGTGGATTCAGAGACACTTAGAGGCTTGCAGTATGCTGCTGTAGAGAGGCAATCACCAGAACTCAATCTCAGAAAGAAAATGGGAGAATTTGGAACTGTACTGTTTCTGTAAAAACTATTAGTACGCACACATTGGCAGGTAATCTCAGGGAAGTCCTCAAGTGAAAGTGTCAGGTTCAATCAAGCTTTTCATCTAATATTTTTGAGCGGAAAATGCGAATAGTAAATTAATATCTCTCTCTTCTGTGTGGAGTTTGCATGTTCTCCCCGTGTCTGCGTGGGTTTATTCCGGGTTCTCCGGTTTCCCCCCCTATCTAAAAACATGTTAGGTTACAGGTCCAGTCAGTGTCACGTGACCAGTGACACTGACTCCGATCTGGAGTTGGTCCCCAGGCGCTGCACAGTGGCTGCCCACTGCTCCCTTGAGGGATGGGTTAAATGCAGAGGATGAATTTAGCTACATTTATGTATATGTGACAATAAAAGCACCTTTTACCTTTACCACCTATGGCGAATTAAATATGAATTATTGCTCTCTGAGCATCAGCTTCCATGTATGCCAGCCCAAGATTACATTGTTGTTGTTGTTCCTGAGGAATAAGATGGAGCATTCCGTAGGTATGAATGAAACTTAATAGAGGGAATGAACCAGCAATTCATTTGTATGGCTGGTAATAGCCTCCTTGTTAAGATGTCTGAAGCAATCACCATCATATTTTTCATTATTGGTAGATGTTTTGAAAGTACAGAGTAGTGTTTCAAGGCATGGGATTTGTCAGTACCTCATTTATATTTGTTAATCACAATTATAGCCACAGCTATAATAATCACAATTAGGTAATTTATTATATTTTACCCTGAGCGACTTATAGTATAATTACATTGGAGAGCAGGTAGAATTTTAGATGGGATATTTGAAAACCCAGACCACTGAGCTATTCTGCTCCATGATATATGGCTAATCCCTATAATAACGTGTAGTAATTTTTCCTTCATTTTTACAGTGAGTATGAATTAGTCTCAAATCTCCATAGTACACTCTCTACATATAGTTTATAGGGTGAAATAAGCTTAGTATAGAGAATGGTGTTGTGTTAGGAAAGTGACTAAAAAACAACTAGCCCTGTTAAATTAACCTATAAATTGTTTGTTCACTTTCTGTGTGTTCCGTTGAGAGGTGCAATAAAGGGAAATGGCTTGCAGGTATGCAACTGCTAATTCACCGCAGCCTTGACAGAAACCTGTCATAAAGGACAAACACTCGTGTTCTGTGTTTGTAAAGTTTATGGCGCATGCATGAGCAATTCTCCACTCATAAATGAAGCTTGAAATTCAATTTCAGTAAAACAGGAACTCCTCATCCCTAGTAATTTACCAATTGATGTTCACTTCCAAGTGGCAAAATAAAATAAAAAAGTGATGTGTGTTTTTGTGACTTATGGTGTCAGTATTTTACTCAATTTAATTTTGTCTTCATTTCAAATAAATGGACTTAACATTGGCCAAAGAGTCACAGTTTACAATAGAGTATAATAGGCTACATCTGTTAACTGTCTTTACCACACCAGTTTCTGTTAGATAACTTGTCTTTGATAAAAGCGTTGACGTTGATTCGGGTCTTTTAAAAATGTACAGATAAGAAAAGATGCCTTTTCCGTTTCCCCAATGACAAAAACGATTGATGTCATCAGTGCATGTTGCATACTGATTCAGCACTGGACAAAAGGCATACAGTGGAGTCCTTAAGAATAAGCCTAGTTTCAAGTGGCTCTATATGACTTTCTGCCACTAGATGTAACACTAAGCGCACCGTCATCTCAGACCAAAACACACCCTCTGTGGAACACTCACACGTGCACAGGTGAAGGGATTGTGTGTTTTCATGAAAAATGTGGGCGTGAACTAGACTGGCTTTGCCCGACTATTGCTTGCACATATACAGTTTAGTTGAGATTACAGTCTGGAAACCTTGTTTGCATTAGCGTTTTCACATTGCGCTCGAACGTGGCAATACTGGATACTGGACATCAGGCTGGCTGAGCAAAGCCTGTGTGTTTAGAATGTACCATCACTTCTTTGATACTGAATTTTGGAAAATATATGGCAAAAAAGTTCAATGAAAAGTTATTGAAAAGAAAAAATATATAATTTACCGTCAGTCACTGAGTCCCCACATTGGAAACACATTGCCAAGGCTGATATTGTTGTGTGGTGTCCTGCACCACGTGTAATTATTCCCGTTTCACAGAGCCAGGGCTGTGTAGGAACATCAGATCGTTTTTTTTCTTCACAGAAGCGGCAGCTAGCAGACCGTGAGTAGACATTTCACTGAATTGGACAAAAAGTGTATTAGCTTACAATCGCTGACTTTACCTTTTTAAATTGTGTGAATTTGTTGGGCGTGAAGCTAGACAAATGAAATGTTATACTGTCTATATCAGGCAAGGCAGGCTGCCATTAGAGTGTTTAGGGTTTCATTGTCAGTGTAGCATACAGAGAGGTCGCTCGACCGCCAAGAGATGAGAAATTTGAGTCACTTCTGGATCAATGTATTGCATCAGTTTGGATGATATGAAACTCGCCAGGGTTGACTGATCCCGGGAGCTTAGCCTCGCAAAAGGTCAAAGCTCCGTGGACATGTGTAATAAGTGGTTATCCAGGCCGGCAACATGTTCATTAATCAAAGGAAGAGCGACGTTTTCTGTTCTACTTGATTGATAAAAAATGCATGAGGTAGGCCCATTGAGGCCTATTGCTTTTAGAAGGCTTGACATGTTTTCATTATTTTAAAATGTTCTTTATATAATTAAATAAATGTATTTTGTGTTAGATTATCATAAGATCACGGTTGTTATGGTCAGCATGTTGTTTTTGTTCGGTGTGAAGGAGTTAAGACATGGTTCTTCTGCACACAGCGACGCTGTGTTCATGCAGTTTGAGCTATCGTACTTCTCACTGTGACATCAAAGGAATAACCTGTCTCCTGGTTGATTAGTGGCATAATTAAAAAGCCTTCCAGCTACGCTGCAGCTTTAGAGCGGCATCAAACCACATACACACACATACAAGAAAGGAGGCTGATTTGTTCTTGGTAAAAAAAAAAAAAAAAAAAAAAAGGTTTTCATTACAGCTCAGAATCTGGCCTGACATTGAAACCCGGCACACACACACGCACACATTCAGATGCACACACGCACACACACTCACGCATGCACGCACACACACACACACACACACACACACACACACCCCCCAACACATTCACACACACACACACACACACACACACCATACACACACACCTGCATCGTACATGTGCAGCACACATGAACAACTACCTGCTCCTTCATCTCCACTCCGTCAGACAAGCTTCTAGATAGTTTCTTTCCACGTGGCCACATTGTGTTTACGGCTAACGTCGTGGATCCATAGGCGCCGTCAGATGAATTATACAGGCGTGTCTTCCATCTCTGTCCGCTGGTGGATGAAAGAGTGGGTGCGCATGAAGGAACTACTGAAGCAGCTCCAATCCAGCATCGCACAGTTAAGGTTAAAATGAACGCGCCTGCTGACATTTCTTTCAGGTTTTATTTGTGACGCTTTGTTTCCTCTTAGTAGCCTGTGGTAAAGAGATGAAATGTACAAGTGTTAGTGTTTTATAAAGTCTTTAAATTAGTACTACACCCCATTAGATAATGCAGTTTAAACTATCTATCTACTTATGTTAGATAGGATATTTTTTATTTTATTCCACATTACTTAATAATGAGTTAATTTAATTGGAATGCTCTTTGATTTTGACTGAAAGTGAATGTATATATTGCCCCCTTTTCTCTAATAATGTATACTGGAGCAGGGGGGGATTTAGCTTCCACATGGATCTCAATCTCAAACCTGTTTGAGGCAGCAGTCTCGTGGATGGGACGATTGAGGCAACTGTTGTGTGTCACTGTCTACACAGCCCTGACTCCGTCAATAGAAACATAAACAAGGTGGTGAACACCGCAAATCACATCAACAAAGCCGCGGAGGAATATTATTTTGATTTGAGCTCGATGTTAGCGAGTGTTCTCGAGAATGACTGACCCTGCCTTTGTCTCTCTCCGGCAAGGCTTACTGCACCTTTAATTACTGCTGTTACCCATGGCTGTGGCGGGCTGCTCACCACAGAGTCCAAGCCTCCATAGAGCCACTTTTCTCCGGTATTGATCCGTGTCAAAGGCAAGCATGCCATTAAATGCTTGGTGACTCATCCGCGGTTGTTTAAGCTCACATACTTCCCACGCGCTGTCCTGTCCTTCAACCTGCTCTCTGTGGATAGTAATATAGTAGCACATAACTATTTATGTATGTAAAGATATAGCGGAGTAATACCGTCCAGAGCAGAGAATGACATCACCCTCCCTCTGTGTGTGTGTTGGGATCACAGCTCCTCTGATCTTTGTTTATATAACCGGAATGGCCACATGGTGTGTGTGTGGCCCAAAGAGCATTTATTTTGGTCTGAGATGTTGCTCCAGTAGTATAGTGTGACATCGAATGGCACACCAGAAGGGGTGGAGTCCTCCCTTCCTCTGTGGTCCTGTTCTGTGGCTTTCTTCCACCATATTTTTTACACAGGTGGTTTGTACAGATGTTTTTTTTCTTGCTCGATGGGAGGAGCAGGTGTTTGTTTGTGTCTATGTAGGCCTGTTCAGCCCTTTCACACTAATGTGATTAAGGGCTATGTAAATAAACTTGACATGACAAGATCATATATATAGAGCCAGTTTAAGCAGCTCCCCTTCCTGCTCCTCCCTCTCTGCTGATTCAGTGGGGGGGTGTAGCACGGGTCCTTTATAGGCAAGTCTGTAGTCGCTCGCTGCCTACAGAGGGGAAGTGTGTGACTTGCATCCTTGAGGACTGAAATTCATTCATCACGACCACCAACACATCTATTAGCAGCCATCTCCATCCATTTGATTGATTGGTGAAGGAGTCTGTTTACAGAGAAGGGATTGCATTTTCCATGGCAGATGACATCTCATCTGTGCCGTACAGTATGACAGGAAGTGTAGGCAGACCGACATGTTGCCTATCCAAACGGTTTTGTTGGCTATTAAACACGGGTCTGTTATGGCTCTAAACGCCTCGCCAAAGGGAACCTAAAAAAAATAGCTTTTCATCTAAACGCAGACGCGTGTGCATCACGTCTTTAACCCATGTAGAAAACAGTCGTGTATGAATCCAAGTCACACTTTATTGAACGCAGCAACCAGGGCTTCCTTGCACAACGGGAGCAAAGAGGACTGCTTTCTAATACACGGCACAATGTTGCAATTATAGATAAAAGACATTTTACGTCAAGTGAAACAAATTATTTTCGATCCTTTTTCTCGAATTGGGGGCGGTAGTTCTGTACAACACCTTGCCTTATATACTGCATATAGCATGTTGCATTCTGAGTGGAGCCGCTGGCCTCCCCTGGATGGCGTTCCACTGTGGGTCATGGCTATTGCCTGCGCAGGTGTGCTGGCGATGGTTTTATCGCTGGGGGATTTACCCTGCCTCTCCTTCTCTACCCACCGCAACATTGAAAGGGATGGGGGGGCGGCGGCGGTGGTGGAGGGGACTATAGATTTTCTTCCTCTGCTCTGCTTCGTCTCAGGTGACACCGAGATCAATGCACAATTAGCAGGGATAGAATACAGCAGACGTTAACCTGGCCTTCTTATTCTCCATGCAGATCGATGCGCCTCTTTGCCCTGTGCTGCGCCCAGTAAGGCCACTATTGCAATTAAAGGGGGAGGTTTGGTAACACACGGCAGTGGTCTCATTCCAGTGAGCTAATCTATATATTAGCTTGGAGTATTAAAAGTACGGCCATATTACTTCCCCTCCCCTCACTCAGATCCCTGATGCTTTATTCAAAGTTGTAGTGGGTGGACTCAGGCTCAGAGTTGGGGTGCAGTTACACTTTAAGAGATCAATCGACAGAATTCTTAATGGGTAAATTGGACAATTCCCCTCGAAGCCATGTGTAGTTCAGTGATTCCATCTGTTATAATAGTCAAACGGCGCCGAGGCAGGCATATTGTGTGGTGCTTTGTTTGTGTTCCTATTTACGTTGCCAGAGATGTGTAGAAACACCAGATATATGACCCTGAATGGCGGAGCAATAAGCGACCAGTTCTACATGAGGTTTAAATCAAACGTGTGTTTCTAAATGATGGTAGAGCTAGAAGTGTTGCAAACAGCTGTAGCAATGCTGATTGGTTAAAGCAGGGGTGGGGAATCCTGGTCCTGGAGGGCCACTGTCCTTCATGTTTTAGATGTCTCCCAGCTCCGACACACCAATCCTGTTTGTGATATTCATGAACTGGATATCAAGGCGTAGTCATGGTGGAGAGGTGTTGTGGAGAGGTGGCCTTGGGATCTCATCACTGCTTTTTGCAGAGGATGTGGTCCTGATGGCATCATCGGCCCGTGATCTCCAGCGCTCACTGGATCGGTTCGCAGCCAACGGCTGGGATGAGAATTGGCACTGCAAGATTTGAGGCCATGGTTCTCAGCAGGAAACCGATGGAGTGCCTACTCCGGGTAGGGAATGAGTCCTTACACCAAGTGAAGTTCAAGTACCTCGGGGTCTTGTTCGCGAGTGAGCGGGAGATTGGTCGGAGAATCGGAGCAGTGGGAGAGGTATTCCAATCGCTCTATTACACCAAAAAAAGAGCTGAGCCAGAAGGCAAAGCTCTCGATATACTGGGCAATTTTTGTTCCTACCCTCACCTATGGTCATGAAGGGTGGGTCATGACCGAAACTAGATCATGGGTACAAGCGGCTGAAATGGGAGGGGGGCTGGCGTCTTCCTTAGAGATAGGGTGAGAATCTCAGCTATCCGTGAGGAACTCGGAGTAGAGCAGCTGGGAGGAGGCCTAGAGGAAGACCCAGGACTAGGTGGAGAGATTATATCTCCACACTGGCTTGGCAACGCCTTGGGATCCACCAGTCAGAGCTGGTTAATGTGGCTCGGGGAAAGGGAAGTTTGCGGTCCCCTGCTGGAGCTGCTGCCCCCGCGACCTGACTCTGGATAAGCGGGTGACGACGGATGGATGGATACATGCATGTATGTAAGTATTCCATACAAGTACAAGCAAATATTTTAGAATTATAGGAAAATGGTGCACTGTAATGCATTTCAATGGAGGAAAAATTGAATTCTTCAGCTCCCTTAAGTGGCTGTATCACAGTATTGTGCTGTGGAGGCTGACGTAAGCAGCGCCAGACAGCTAAATCTACCATGCATGGCCTGAAACAAAGTTAATTTATCTCACAACAGTTTGCTGCAGAAATACTGTTGTGTCCTCAGATTGATCGTAGGTACTTGGGAATTAATGTTATATACTCAAAATATAAATTAACGCCCCCAGAGATAAATCATGGGCAATATATATTGTGGTGAAATCCGTGTACTTTGACTTTTATGGAACGATGGGTCATTCTGGTCTGCATAAACAGTGAAAAGTCGCCCCGCCTCCTTCCAAAAATCGTATGCGGAAGTGCCGTCCATTGGACCCTCTCTGTTAAATGACATTCTCTCTGGTACAAGCATATATATACACACACACAACAGAATGCAGAGGTAAGACACAGCTTCTCATCTCGGTCCATCTCTGCTCTCCTTAGCCTCCTCACCTCTCAGCAAGCTGACGCCCTGTGGGCCCAACACTTCAGTCACTGATTGGATGACAGCCCCTCCCCATCTCACACACACACACACACACACACACACACACACACACACACACACACACACACACTTGAGGTTGGCCATCTGGTGACAGATCAGATGAGTCATCACAGTGTCACATCGAAAACCTGGGCACAATATGTGTGTGTGTGTGTGCGTGTGTGTTTCCTTCCGCATAGCTTATAGCTTCATCTATAATACATGCCTAGATTTGACATGAATACAGAAGTGCGTGTGTGCATGCAGTGTGTGTGTTTGTGTAGATATACTGTATATATAGATAGACGTCACACACTGTGTATGGCTAGATCAGAGCCATAACCCTAAAATACCTCCTGATGAAAAGCATGTGATTAAATAACACTGTAAATCATCAAGAAAAAATCACAGAAAAATAGTGGCATAACGCAACTTGCTATAACAAGCTCCACGGGAATAGGTGAAAACCTTTAACTTGGGTTCATAGTATTGCAAAAAGAAAATGGCTCAAAGCTTTTGAAGCAAATTCAGAAGTACCTAAATCTCCAGAGGTTTATGTTCATAGAGATGTAATTGATTTCCCTTTCAGACAGAGAGCAGCGTCTCTCAGCCTCTGATCTACCCCGGCCACCATGTTCCTAGGACTGCTCTGAAAAACTGAAAACAACTCTATCCCACGTTCCCGCAACATAAAAGCCCATACCATACCTACTGAACACATTGGCTGGTTATGTGTTCCTTTTAGGTAGTAGGAAGTTGAGTGATGTACAGCGTAAAATGAAATGAGAGAAGAAAATCTCATAGGAAATTAAGACATGCTTTAAGTATTTACGTGCTATCAAAATTATGGTAAGTACGGGCTTTTGTACTCTGGAGTTACAGTACACTAGCCTGGTGTAACCAGACCTAATATTCACTTCATGAATAAGGTCTGGCAGCGCTCCATTGTGAAGTGTTAGCAGTTGTTTCCTCCTACTGGGCATAGACTGGTTAATTTGGCAACTATTGGACAACTGTTTTGATCGCCTCATGTAGCTCTATCACCATTTAGAAAAACGTTAAACTTCAACGCCATCTCACTAACCCACCCTGATTGGTCCACCAGCAGGGTGGCTGTGAAAACAATAATGCGAACAGGGTTTCCAGACTATAATCTCAGATAAAAAAAGGTTTGCTGAGAGAAATAGTCGGGCACAGCCAGGCTAACAGTATACACGAAAGACCCCTCAAGTTTTAGTTTTGAGTGGGAGCTGAGATATTTATGATACCACAGCTCTCGAGTTGGGGTTACCCTCAACGGAGAAGAGATCATCTTGATGCCATAGCATACAACTTTGTCTGACACAACCTTTGGCTACATTCATACATTGGTTACAATAGGATTTTTTTGTTTCAGAAGCACCTCCTAAACCAAGCCCAAATCTGAAACATACATCAGAAGTAACAGTCTAGCATACATGCATTGCGTAATTACGAAGAATGAACCTTGTATCCACCATTTTCCTTTTTGCACCAACAACATTGTAAATCTGACTTCACAAGATGGAAGTAGGATCTTCATGTGAAGGCTGTACAGGCTGCTTTTCAGTTTGAACTGCTACGGAGATGGTCGAAATAACATTCCAGAGAAGCGGAATTCTGCATCCACCTACCCTCAGCTATCTTTTTCATTCTCCGTATCCGCCTGTTGAGTGTTGAACTGGGAAGATGACGCTTTTGGTATCCGTAATAACTTACGTAATAACAACGTAATAACATATTTGGCGAAGAGTAAGGCAGCGTTACGTATAAATACTTAGTAGTGTTTATATGAGCCTGCATTGTTCTCGGACAGAGCAGTAGCTTTCTGATTTATTTATTTATTTGGCTCATCGCACGGAACTTCTCTGCCTTTCCACTTTAGCTGTCCACAACGTTTCCTCTCAAACATTCCTGGAATGTTTGGATGAACAGAATAATGGGATTACTTTCTCTGTGAAGGAAGGCTACATTTGATGCTGCCTACAAATGTAGCCAGAATGAGGTATCTCAAATGGCAGCTGTTTCATTCATCATTCCGTTTCGTTTAAATTGAGACGTACTCACATCTCGGGAGATGGATTTTTCTGCCTCAGAATGATGTCAGCTTGGGCAGTTCAGTTTGAGTTTTACTAAGCTGCCAAATGCTTAAAGGTATGACCTTTAATGACCCCAACAAACAGCTAAGACCTGTTGTAACAAGTCCCCTTAAAAAATATCATGTTGCACTATACAGTACACAACCTAAGAGGACATGCCGCCGTGGGAAAATAGATACTCCTCTTCCCGGTTAACTTACTGCACGCTACAAATGGAATGTGATTAATAAGCCAACCTCTCATCAAATCAAAATGCAGCCATGTTACAATAATGAAAATTATATTCATGTGTTTGAAGCCAATTATTCACTGACAGGTGTAGTGGTGTACTAGTACTTTCAGAATGCTGCTAAAACTAGAAAAGCTGCAATTAGAGCTGTGAAAACAGTGTCAAACGGAATCTTATCACATCACACTTGAAACTTGACAATTTAATGCAGAAGTACAACTACTTGGATTACTGATATCTGGAGTGATATGCACAGTATATACTAAAGGTTATATGTTAACTGATATGCAAAAAAAAGAAGTGAAACCACACTGCAAAAAACAATATCTAACTTGTGTGATCTGATCTTGTTTTTAGATTTATAATCTAGATGGATTGTTTCTAATATAAATATCTTATCTAGCGACTTAATTAGGAACGACTGGGGTCACCCGTGGTCCCACACCCCCCACTACCCAACTCTAGAGAATATTTTTTTTTTAAATATAAATGTCTAACAGTATTATTATACACGTCTGGATAGCCAAGCCTCTCGCCTAGCAATGTAAT
>JAODUE010023576.1:0-23181 GCA_027564755.1 Amblyopsis hoosieri | reverse complement strand
TGTGTGTGTGTGTGTGTGTGTGTGTGTGTGTGTGTGTGTGTGTGTGTGTGCGTGCGTGCGTGCGTGTGTGTGTGTGTATTTGTGTGCTAAAGAGCATGTTGTCAAGAGATGACAAGCAATGGTAGGAGCTCCAACTAAGGCTTTAATAAATCAAACTACTGTAATAAGGCTCTGATGCCAGGTGGCCAAGATGCCAAGATTCATTAGCGCATTTTTTTACTATTAATTTCTTTGTCAGGGACAGTGCAACAAACATTGTAACTGGTTACTATAACATGAAACAGATGTGTTTCCAATAGGGTTTCTAGCCGATGCTAATTTGCGACCCCTGCCCCATGCAGGGGGGGAGGTACCATTTGGCTCCTCCCTCAAATAAGCAGTGAAGCAGCAGGACGTACTTGGTTTATGTTTATGCGGTACTTCCAGCATTTATATTTCTTTATTGCTTATTAAAGAAAGGTCTAGATATATATCTACAGCCTACTGATTACCTGAAAAAGAGCTATGATTATCACTCATTACAAGTCAAGACAGGTATGCCGACTTGGTTGGAAGCATATTTCCAATATGGCTTCCCTATTGGAAACCATTCCAACTTTCTACCATTTTCTTGTATTCAGGGAAGTCACACACACAATAGGCTATCAGCTTTAACTCAATTTTGACTGGTGCTTGGCTGGCTGCCTCTTTCTATTGTTCGTAATATTGGTCACAGCTCACGCCCAAAGTCCAGTGCATGGGTTTCAGGGCGCAGTGTGCTATTGTTGTCAGCACGTTGTGACTGAACTGGCCTTCAGGTTTGGCTTAGTTGTTCTGTGCTGTCACCCTTACCTGGGAGGCCTCATAACAGGTCCTGTATGTAATGTGTTTCTCTGTGTTTGCACATGTTTGTTTGTTTTTGTGTATGTGTTACTGTCTGTGTGGCCTCAGCTGTTTCTGCCCATTAGCATTACGTCACATAAGCTACTTGCTGAATGTTTGATAATTGTGCCTCTGTAAGATCGACAACACTATTAGGAAGTGGATTAGTAGATTTTCCGTTGGCTGTTGGAAAATAATGGCCTCTCGGGAAACCAATAAAGGTTTCTTCTCCACTTACATGTGAAATAACTCTCTGTTCCAACTAATAAACAATCTTCAGTAAATGCTAAACATAGAGTCTTGTCTGTCATTGTGTGCAACAAGTTATGCAGAGTGAAAAACTTTGAAAGAGGTATGACCCCTGGTGTTTGGTAATGTGATTAAAATAATATTAGTAAATCAAACTGAGGCCTAACACATTATTAAAGACATATCACACATATATAATTATTATTCTTTGACCTCTTGCCAAAAATATTTGTATTTTTATTGTATTTCTATTTTCAGAAATATTGAAGGAACCAGCTAACTCTAAACATTCCAAATCCTCTATACAAATATTGCAGCAGAAGTCAAAATTGGCCCAAAAAAGAAAAAACATAACAAAGGCATACTACATTATACTAGAATTGTATAAGAATAATATAATTAAGCTGAATGGATTACTGGATGGCTTACCTTGCACTTCATTATTGCGATTATCAGTGAAGTGCTAATGCTTGACCATTATGTGCCATTCAGAAGTACAACCTACAGTGCATAATAATAAGGGAAGGATGGGTGGTGCAGAAGGCCCTACCACTGGACCTGAGAGCAGGAACCATTCAGGTGAGCACACATAGCCTCTAATGCATCACACAGGACATGCAAGACTCACAGAAATGCTGACTGATCGCCCATTGTTTTGTTTTTTCTCTTCTTTCTCTGAAGACTGGCTGGTAATTATTCTGGTCATTTTAGCAGTTGTTGCAGTCCTTATTATCTGCACAGCTGTAGCTAAGCGCAAAAGGTATGTCTTCTTCATGTTACAGTGGCACCTTTAAGTGATTCTTCAACTGTTGTAACACATCGCATGTATCATGAACCTCACGTCCTGCAGCTGGTGTGGCCAGAAGCAGACATTGATGATCACCAAGGAGGGAGCCGAGGGCAATGGGGCGGCCACATCTGTGGCCAGCTTCCAAGCCCTGGAGAGAGAGCAGGAGATGGTGACCCTGATGAACAAGGAGAAGATCCAGGAGAATGGCACCACCGAGGAGTTCACAGTCATCACACTGGAGGAGTCACCGGATAAGGAGCCACAGCTGTGAGAGGACAGCGCAGCCAGGCATCGCTGGAGGAGGCAAGAGGAGGAGGGAGGGCGAACACGGGTTGGGTTGGGGATATTCAGGCTCTTTGGGGGGCAGTTTGTCTTTTGGATTACTTTTGGCCGCTGCCAAAGGTACACTGAACAACAGTAAAATAATGCATGTGTTCATCAGAGTTGTAAAAAACAAGCCCAGAATGTAAAAATATGGAGCAGGTATTTGAAGCAGCATGTTTCACTAATTCAAGTGAATGGCCATGGTCTCCCATGTTCACGTTATATTCAGTTGTAGTGCTCTTTTAGCCCTCTAGATGGCCTTCCAAACAGAGCATTTCACATGCGATATATTTTAAACCATTACACAAGCAATGGAAAAAATGCTACCTGCAAAGATTACAAATGATGTATTTTAATGAACAATGCAAAAACATGGCTTGTACTGAGAATATATTAATTTGATTTATACACAATTATTATTATTATGTATTTGATTAGTCATGCCAACTATTTTAACAAAAATGACATAATGTTCCAGGTACTTCGGAGCTAACCAGGATGGTAATACATGTCCCATTCCTTAGCATTATTCTACTGCTTCAGGAGGGCCATACCACATGGTTAATGCCAATACCTGCTTAAAAATGTACATTCCTTGACTGGTTTTTCCACCTCTGGTGCTTTTAAATGGAGGGTAAATTGTGATCTACGTAGAAGATGGAGACAGTCGTTACAAGGTCTTGACCTTGGATGTTCCAAGTGATACTGATCTTGAGTAAAACCCTTGTATGGTTTCCATACCTCAGCAGTCCATGTGTTGGCATTCTGCATGAAATATTCCATGTGGTGTGTACTGTATCAACCAAATGTACTAAGTTCACAATATTTGGTCTAGGAGACCAGTGAGATTAAATTAAGTGACAATGACATATTTGGTTAACAATTGAACAGTTGAATATTTCATCCCGAATGTCAGGATCTGGACATGAGAAGGAAGCTACAATGACGTTTTGAAAATCACTGTGGATTTTGATGTTGAGTATGTGCCTATGTTCTCAAGCATGTACTGTATGCATGGAAAGATGTATGAATGTGTTATTGTGTATGGTTTGTTTTGTTGGGCTAAACAGCAAGTTGCTGGTAAAGATGTGTGGTTCAGAAATGTGCTTCAAATCTAAAAATGTAAACTAAATGGTGGACAAGCATTTAATATCAAACAACCATACACATTTGGTTGAATGTTCTAGAGTTCATTCTGCAGATAGTTTACTGTTCCGACTAGGGGTGCACGATATATAGTTTCAGTATCGTTATCGCAGTATCATGTTGCGCAATATCATAATGAAAATGTTGCAGGAAGTGCAATATTTTTATTTTGTGGAGAGATGCGTCCATTGGCTGTTTGGCTTAGTTGTGTTTGATTTAGACAGAAAAGTAAGATGTGTGGCTGAGGAAGCTAATGACATAATAGAGATTGAAGAGGAAACATTCGTGGCCAAAAAGAATGCCTCCTCGGTATCTTAGAGTTACTGCTGTTGTACGTCCAACATGACTATCAGTTGAAAACTTGTTTTTATTTTATGAATATATTTAGATGCATTTTCCCATAACGTTTGTGTTTGAACTTTGTTTAAAAATATTGAAATTAATATCGATATCGATATTGCAATTTTCAATATCAATATTGCAATATCACATTTTATCAATATCGTGCACCCCTAGTTGCGGCCCAGTAAAAACTTTTCTATGCTTTCATATTTCATATTAACATTTTGTATATTGTATGACATTGTCTGTGGACTGAAACTTGTTTTTTCTATTTTCAAGCAGACTAAAGATGTCACTGCTTTAATTTATGCAGCTTTCTATTCCCATTTTCTTTGTACAGTGTCTGTGGATGTTTTTGAAAAAAAATTGCTATACTGTAGCTAAAGAAGCTAAACTATTGTTACTTGTGATACAGTAGCTATTAATACTTGAGAGAGAGAGAGAGAGAGATAGATATAGAGGTTGTGGCTAAATGCAATGACATTTAATTCAAGCTTTTGTTTTGAAAATGTAGTTCCAACAATGGATGAAGCAATATGACCAGTTATATCATGGTTGTAAATTCAGATTGGTCAAGGCTGCTCCAATCATTTCAAAATAATCCTGAGGTTAGGATGCAACACCTGTAAATATTCCCCAGTGGAGCGTGTCCAGACCCTATTCACACAGTGAGTAGGGTCTGGTTATTACCAAGCTAAGGCTTGTGTGCATTAACATGCACAAGCATGTGCACACACATACTGTATATGTGAGTGTCAAGCGAAATGCTTTGTACACAATGCTATTGTGCTTTGAATCAAAGAAGGTGTCATATTTTAGAGTTGTACTTAATTACAAATGTGAGGTAACCGATCGTTCTTGATTATTTCCATAGTCATAGTGGATACTGAATGATTATGTAAAATGTGGAACATGTGCAAATAGTCAGCCCAATTTCAGAGAAACAGAAGAGATTTGATGGTTTATCAATATACATCGATACACTCTGATCTTGGAGAGACACATTTGTTAAATAATTAGAAAAAGCAGGGTGTTTGTCATATAAGATCCTATGTATCATAAGATGGAGAGATTACCATTTGAACACCAAAGCATCAGACAAGCAAAGCTCAAATCTTGACAATAGCAGAATATAAATGCACCTGCATCTGCAAATATGGGAACCATGGTACATTTACTTAATAAAAGAAATTCTCAAAATAATCTTCAAATTAAAAAAGTTATTACAACTTGTTGAAATATAAGACAATTTAAAAATAAGAACAGCCTGGCTTTAATGTAATATGGCTTTGTTTACCTTTTGACTGACTTTTCCATGTGTGGGATGTTTCTTATAGACTTTTTAGAATAAGATAGCCATGTACAATCACAACATTTCTTCTTGAATTGTTTTGCTTTTTATGATCTTCACTCCCTTTCTGTCTTTCTGTTCATCTTGAGGATAATTAGAACATGTATTAGAGTAGGAGAGTGTAATGATGAATTAACACACTCTGTCGATGAAAAGAATTGTAAAGTGAACAAATAAATAGGTGCAGAAATGCTGTTGAAAGAGTGACGTGTTTGATTCACTGAAAGACAGAGAGGGTTGAATGGCGTGAATAAATGGTGAATACGAGCTCTGCACAGAAGGAGTATGGTTACCATGGTTTTGGGTTGTGATGTGAAAATATTTTAGCTCTGACAATACTAAGAAAGACAAGCCGAGTAGTTAAAGAAGTCAACACATTCCTGCATTACACAAGGCAAAATATTCCTCTGAAGATACAGCATGCACGTATTTAGCATCTAATCATTGTCACTATATAATACTGTAGGTGAGACACATTTTCTTGTTTCTCTGTACAGTAGGTTTGCAATGTAAGCAAAGTAAGCATTCAGATTCTTTTTAATGGTGGTTTCTCACACACTCCTAAAGTTTAAATGTGTAATTAAGATTACTGTAAAAAAAAATACACATATATTTGTGTTACTTCAACACGATCAGTCCGCTCAGCGAACTCACACCGCCTCCTTATCCCCAGGACTAAGATCAGCACCATGCATGCTCCTCAAATCTGGAATGCCCTCCCTGACTTTCTAAGGGCACCACAGACTGTTGAGACTTTTAAAAAAAGTCTGAAAACATTTTTATTTAATATAGCTTAGAATTATTCAATTAACTTGCTAGTCTATTCTTTATTTATTTTAAAATTATTTTTTATCTGTTTACTGATATTTTTACAGTGCTTTTTATGAGTCTACATTGTAGCACTTATTTGTTTCAAATGTAAAGTGCATTACAAATTAAATGTATTATTATTATTATTATTACTTTCAATGCAGTTTAGTACTTTTTTAGCTAGGTGTGGTTCACCACAAACAAACCGATCCACTTCACCCTGGCACAATATAAGAAAACATTATTGGTGCTCTAATTGCAGGATTTTGTGTAATTTGACACTGCTATAATACTGCATTGTATGTTTTTTGCATGAGCATATATTTCATAATGAAAATTTCACTCATAATATAGTAACCAAGCCAGTCCTAACATAGGCAACAACAAAAAAGAACAGGCATTTAGTTATGAATCAACATTTATTAGTTATCATATTGTATTTGTATATGTACACCAAAGGTACAACACGTATTGATATGTATGAACATAGTTGTATACCATAAACTGGGGAAAGAAAATAATTTTTTTTGTTGTCTTTTTCATCATATTGGATATTCCTCACAATATAGGCTATACTCTCTTCATTTACATATAGGGTATGAGTGTCTGGTTGGCATATGGCATATTTGTAGAAATCCTGTTTTATGGATGTATTTTTTCTTTTAGAAATATCATGCCAATCAACACCAGTAGGCTACCACATTCACTCATTTGTTTGTGCATATAATTTAATAGAAAACATGGTAATCGTTAGACTGAAGGCCGTTTGATAAAGTATTCATGGGAGCCTTCTGAAATTATACATAATCAAATGTTGGGAGGATTTTAAAATTAAGTTAATTGATCAGATGGAATTTAGGCAGGTTAACACAGATAAACTGCTTGATGTTCATGATGTCTACCACTTTAACACTTGAATGAACCATGGACTAAAGTTGCCCGATGCAAAAGGTGTCATCTTTGTTTAAAGGATGATAGAAAAGGCCATGCATCACCTGAGGAATCTTGATCTATGTTGTGACAACCATCAGTTCTCAAGGCATCATATAATGTTCTTTGCGTCAGTTATACAAATCAAATGAATAGTGCTTGCTTCATCACTCAATCTTAATCTTACATACAAGGCAATTATGACCTTATCCATTGTTTGCAAACCTGTATTAAGCTACATTATGCAAGATACATTTCAAAACACTTGACATGGACTTAGAGTCTCAATGACCAGCAACAGTGCAGAGGTATTCCATTCACAAGTCTCTTGGTGAGACTCTATCAGCTACTACTAAATGGCAGGATGGGGGTGTACAATACCTCTGGGATGTCAGGGTTGGCATGTTCATGATAATCAATAGAGAGAGACGTGTATGGCAAAGTATGGCAGAAATGTCTTACATTTTTATTTTGCCTAGCACTACAGCTTAAATTTGCAGATCTTGCATATTGTAGCTTTATCACAATAACTTCCACTTAGCCTAACATGCTCTTATTTTATATTGGCTCCTATTGTCATATCAAAACTTTCCCTTGGTCTTTCTTTCTCTCTCAATAACTCTCTTTTTAATACTCTTAATGCATATAGTGTTTTACTGCCTGCATGTGGTAATATATGGAAAATTCTGCATTGCCACTGAACAGAACAATTATATATTTATTTATGTACACTGAAGTTGAATGCACACATTTTATATCTTCGTGGAACAAACATCAAAGGCTTACATTAGATACAAAAAAACAACACATGTATATATTGATGTGTGACAGGAAAGTGAGACAGCTATAGTTAACAGCTATTCAGAAATAAAAACAAATGATTACATGTTTTCTTCTATACATTTTAACTAGTCTAACTTTATTCAGAACATAGATGATATTTTTTCTAGAGGATTACATATTTTTTAAATCACTGTAATGAATCTTTATTCCTACATGCCCCCATAAATCCCCCCAAGAAAGAAAAAACATGTTAACTACAATATATACACAAAGTGCGAGGAGGCACTTCAAATCTCATGCTTATAAGATAGTGGTGCATAAAAAAGTAAAAACATCATTTAACTTCATGCTTGTAAAACAGTAAGTTTAAACAATGGTCCAACACTAAATTTCCATTGGTGAAATATATGTTTTGCATTGGTTCCTTACTGGACAATTTATCCTGAAGTTCACAAGGTTGAAAGCTCTGGCTCAGAGGGCCCATTGGGCTGTCAATGCTGATTTTTGTGAATGTTCATATGTGACCTTTCAGGCTAAAGATGTATGCAGAATTCAGAAGTGTGTATAGAAAATGTGTGTAAATAACTGTACTCTTATTTTGTGTACATGTGTGGGTGTGCTGTGTAACTAGTCCATTCAAAACACCAGTGTGCTACAATGGATAACACTTTGTATGTTAGATAACCTCAAAACTAACAAGAAAAAAAAACATTTGTAAAAAACAGAATGTTTTTCAGAAACTAGCGTGCTGTGCTATGTTTATGAAGTTTTATATTTTTTTAGTTTGTTTGTTTATTTGCCATGCAGTTTCATAGATGATTGATATGCTGTTTAAGGTTAACACCTTCAAGAGTTGTCATGAACTGAGCACACTATACGTGAAGTATAAACTATAGATAAAAAAACTCACAAAGACATCCTCATATGCACACTGCATCTTGCATACTGTTCTAAACACAGGCTGAAATAGCTAGTAGCCAGGTTAGCAAGTATAGGGCATATGTTATTATCTGTTTGTATGTAAATGTGAAACCTATTTTGAAGTATATGACTTGCAGCATGTAGGGTCTGTGAAAACAGTCTTGAGCTCGAGAGGAAAGTGTGTTTAATCTTTTTTTTGGTCAAGTTATATTCACATTACATTTCTAGTTGTGCTGGACAATGGTCCATATTTTAGCAAAGGACTGCACTTATTTTTTATTTCTTTTAACATCTTCTTGTGGTAAATTGTGTTCATTATTATTTGTCCATTAAGTTAATTTGTTTGTGCTTCTTAAATGAGTATTGTGTATTGTAACCTTCAAAGGTCAAATAAAGATTTGTGTGCTTATAATAACCAACCCTATTTAAAAAATTACACTGTATGTTAGTGAGGAAATTCATTGTGATATCCATTTGGCACATTATAAAACTCTAAAAAAAAGACTAGTAAACAGTCATTATTAAAGTCAAAGCTTTAAAAAATTGTGCAGCCAATCGGTCAATAGCAGTGAATACATTGAACGTGAAGGTGAATATTGGCACGCAAGTCAACATTTTATGGCTAGGCAAATTATTGTTTTCCCTGCAACAACTGCAATGAGGTCTGATGATCCATTCAAATGGCCTATTCAGTTCACTTAAATGAATATCAATGGGAACTTGTAATGTGACCTTTGTGCTAATTAATTTAGATCGTAGGCATTTAAGCTTTATATGTGTAATATGCTTAAGCTTTGAGCTATTTTTAGGCAGAGAATAGAAAATTATTTTCAAATGTGTTGATCTTAAAATGAATATCCATTACAATGGTTGAACCACTTTAGTAAGAAGCTGATATTACATTATCAATGATAAGGCTGTGAGTTGACTGATGTTCTGCTAGTTTGGTCCACACGAGTGTCTTGTTTGAATCCTAGCCTTCCTCTCTGTTGCTCACATGCTAACACACTCACGTAAACAAGTAACTGAGAAAGGAAAAAAGTCCCTTTCCATTACGGTAGACTATTCCATATTAAATGCGCTTGCAGTGGTTCAAGGTAAGGGTGGATTTTTCTACATTTAATTATTATCTTTCTCCACTATGCTTGTCCTTGGGCTTGATGGGAAATCACTGGACAACATATAAAGACCGAGGCTTTGAAGGCTCTGCTGAAAAAGCAATGTTTAGCTTGTGGAATAAAACAAAAGGAGATGGCCTACTATATAATCCCATTCTGACTATTGGTCCCTTATTATTTGACCATAAACTAATGTTGGTCCCATTGTTGCTGTTGGTTCCTTTACGATTCACCCTTAACAAAATATTTCACATATTCTACTGACGCAGCAGCAATAATTTAAAAGCAATTTTTGTTGGTTTTCTTTACCTTCCCTCCATAAACCTTAATGTATGTTGTGCAAGTGTTTGCTACATAGCATGTAATAATGCCCTAACTGGTCAAATAGAACTGTTATAATTTCACAGTTAAGTGAATTAGAATTAGTCATCCAGTTAGAAACAACATTATTAAAAGGGACTGTTAAAAAAAACCTGCTAATCTACATAAAATAAATATTAGCATTTCTGTTCGTGTGACATTTTGTTCACTCTCTTCACCAGATAGGAAAGCTTGTGCAGCCAGGAGCAGGGGATCTCTATGCTGCCATTATTCATGTTTCCATGGTTCCTCCTCAACAAGCGTGCACTCCGCAGCAGAGCTGTTGGTGGCTGAGGTTACCTGTAAGCAGTTAGCATGAAGGGCTAAAAAAATGTATCCAAGAAAGAAATTTCTAATATTATTCGTAAAGGTATTCCCTGTAGTTTTTTGTAGAGTAAAAGTGTATAATTGAATTGTAGCCATATGTTAATGTATTTATTGCTGCTAAAAGATAGTTTCAGACAAGCAAGCATTTTAGTTCTGTAAACATTTTCCCTGAGGGAATCCAACCAAAACAATCTAGAATGTGAGCCAAATATGCAGCCATTTAAAAAAAGTTAACCATTGTTATTCCAACAATGATTGGAACAATGGTTAAATGGATAACGCAATATGTAACTTTTTTGGAACTCTTTAGCATTACGCTTCCTTACCTCAATATTGATTCCTGTTTTAATGCTATACATACACATGAATCAATCCTCTAGTCACTTTTTATGTTCATTAAATACACATTTAACATGTCTGCATTCTGATCCCCATCTCTGCCATCTAGGTGAGGTGCGTTTTCTTTAAGCTTTAAAATGTGAACTATTAGTATAAACAGTGTTAGATTTAGAATGTAACCCTTTGGCCAGATATCATGTGCGTTCGCAAGTATTGGCTGCAAACATAAAGCAAATGGAAAAGGCAAATGTTTGCTATTGTTTGTCATTCTGAACACACCTGTGGTGGTATCTTGCTGACAAGATAGAATATGTTTCTGAGAAACAGTGGAGATAGTTAGTGGATAATGAATAAAGAGACCTCAAACTATCATTTCTTTTTTGCCAAATGTCAGCAAAATTACATAATATTAAGATAAGGAAGTTAAAGTATAAGTTAAAGTGTAACTGCACCCCAGCGCTGAGCCTGACTCCACCCATTACAACTTTTAAAAATGCTAAAAGCTGATTGGGGGAAGGGGAGGGGCTGAGAGGGGTTGTTGTTTTCATACCATAAATGCATTTTTTTATTTAAATAATTGAATTTTGTCAAGATTACCAGAATTGATGTGTCTCATCACAGATTAATCAAATTACTTAATTTACAGACCAAAAAACAAATGTTTAGGGTGCAGTTACACTTTAACAGTTTAAGTAAAGACACAAGTAAAGTAAATGACCTTCATCAGAAATAAAGTGTCATAATGTATTCTTGAACTTGATAATGACAGCTAACTTGAATACTTAGCTATCATTTTGTTAAATTATGAACTATTATCTATAGAACGTTCAATGCGATGAACATGCATTATGCATGCTTTCCATGCATAGTCCATTCAGTTGTGCATGGTGGCAAACACCCATAGCACCCCTCTTTGGCCAGTCTCACTACAGTACTTCTTCATAACAACACCCTACCATTAGGTTGATTAACAAATAAACGTTTTATAGTATATTCTTTTTGGTATAATTGTACTGATACAACGTGGACAAACATGAATTCATTCATAAAATTCTGGGTCGTATCGTATGTGCAATCCCTAGTGATAGTCCTAAGAATTGTGCAAACTTTCTTTGACTGACCTGGGAACAGACCACACATTTAACATGACCAAAAACAACAGCAGAACACAATAACAAACATAGTACATGCAAAACAATTATATAACTAGAAAACAAGATACAAAAAACTACAATATGAACAGATTTATTTATATTTTAGTGTGTAACAGTTTTAGCAAGGCATTCTAATATGGTTTGCAATGTTAAAATAAATTGTGATAAAACTGTGTTAAAAACAGTAAAGTATACAAATAATGTAAATAAAGCAAATGTAACATGAAAATAGCAAGCCTTTGGGTCACTTTAATCTGCAATTGACCAGAACAGTTTACTGTGGATAGATGTGTCAGGTTTGCAGCGTTGCTAGGCAACACTATTCAGCCTTTAATAAATGAGTAGGTTCATCAGTAGACCTTTTCAGACAACTTGCCCTCATCTCTCATCTAGGAAGATGTTTAAATTAGGAGGCCATTTAGCATTAAGATGGATACTTTGTGACTGAATTTCAAAAATAGTTGGTGTGATAATTCAAGCCCATCTGACCAAGAAAAGACTCAGTCAAAACAAATTGGACTTGTCTTTTCTGAATTTTCAACCCTCTGGAAAATTCTTATTCTTGAAAATCATATTGGTTGATAAATTCAACAAGATAATCTGACTTTTGATTGATAACTGCAGCATATACTTTCTGTACAACAAAAGGCTGGAGATAGTAGATGTGGTGAATTCAGATAGATAAAGCAGGTTTGGTTTTGCTCAAATCGATTGCTACATAAGTTTAAAGTGATCAAATATTTAATGATAATTGATAGATAAAAGTATATGTTCACACTGCTTTCGAGTGTGAACATATTAAGGGAAGATGGAGGAGTTGAGTTGATTGAAGCTACTCAGCACTTGTGAGAGAGTGTTAAGACGAAACGCCTTGTACCAACTTAAACCACAAAGCTAATTCCAGGAATGAATTGAGTAGTTTGTAAGTATAGTGTGATGCCTGTTTGATGCAAACTATACACACCAACTAATCACAAACAATAAGGCTATTAGTGATACCTATAAGTGATGTTTTTTTCCATTTGTTTTCTTTTATAGATTATTTATTAACACAAAGGCTGCTACTCCATACAAACATACAGTAAAGTATATTGCATAGCATGCAATTGTTCATTTTCATAAGGAAAATAACTTTGAATGGGTACAACAGAGAACAAGCTGGGTGACCATGCAACACGAAGATGGTTATATACAAGTCTCTACTGTATGTCAGGAAGCATTAGTTGTACCTTGCATTCATCTACTACAACTGAATTGTTAGCAGAGGCGGTGGCGGTTAAAACGCACTGGTTGGAATTGTTTTCATGGTGGTTCTTCATATCGTCGTAATATGACTGGGTCTTGGCCATCATTTCGATGTCGTCAGATTTAGCCGCGTGGGCATCCAGTTCGTCCAGCTCAGCCTTGGACATGTGGTACACAATGCCAGCACCATAAGAGTCACCCACTACGTTCACTGAGGTTCTGAATCGATCCCTGCTCAGAGAAATGATTGGGAGAAGAAAAACAAACAGGAGAAAGTGTGGCGAATATCAGAATGAGGGTATTAAAGAAGAAAACGAGCAAAGGGAAAGGATTTGGAACACATCAATGTACAAATATTTCATTCCACTCAGTGTTACCTTCATTAGTGCCTCAACTATGTTATGTTCAGTAGTACTATCTTCAAAATAGATCCCATGTCTTTAATATTCTATACTGTCTATACAATAATACATATTTTTAGTATATTTATAATTGTATATCCCCTAACACTAACCTCTAGGCTAGTACTGTATCTTTGACTAGATTCTAAATATACGCTTAGTATATGTATCATCTGAACATGACAGAACCCAGCTACTAATTACTAATAATATTAAGTACTAAACTAAACAAAAGTTCACCAAACACCATTTCTTTACAGTAAGGGTTGTACGTACACAGGAAGTAACACCATTTCTTTACAGTAAGGGTTGTACGTACACAGGAAGTAACACCATTTCTTTACAGTAAGGGTTTTACGTAAACAGGAAGTGAACCTATTCATGTAGATTGTTACATTAATTCTACGCCTACAAACTGGTACCTGCGTTTCTTATTTATTGTTCTTCGTTCTTGACCCACTGAAATAGCTGAACTAGCCTATTGCTATTAAATATTGCTATTAAAGTAGATTAAAACAGTGGCCATAATAATAATAATGATACACTTACAGCAGCCAATCAACAGCAACCAGCAGACTGATATCTTGTGTTGGTAGGCCGACGGCAGTTAGAATCAACAGCATGGTGACCAAGCCTGCACTGGGAATACTGGCTGCGCCAATGCTGGCCAGGGTGGCTGTCAGACTGGAAAAACGCATAGCAGAGCAGCACTCCACCTGATCACACTGTTCAGCTTTGTACACTTAACAAGGTCTGTTTATGGTGTCTCGTGTAACGAAGGAATTATTATGATTTTTGACCAATAACAGACCACCCTGACGTCAGAGAATACATTGACTCGAGCCATTAACATTTGACCAATCACAGACCAGCCTGACGTCAGAGAATACATTGACTCGAGCCATTAACATTTGACCAATCACAGACCAGCCTGACGTAAGAGAACACATTGACTCGAGCCATTAACATTTGTTCCTTTGTTCACCTTTGAAACTTGTCAAAAGCAAGCAGACATAGACTAGGTTAACTTGTAATAATGTGACAGCTCTAACCTGTAGCTCACCGGTCTGGCGTCTGTTAGATACTATATTGAGATAAAGAATCTACAGAGCATTGCTTCACACTCCTCGCTCGCGTTATCACAACTCTGTGTCACAAAATAATCACCACCGCTTGTTTGGAAACACAACTGCCTCAGTGCGACAGGAGCACTTAGGTGTGAAGCGGGCTCATGCTCGCCCTGCTTCCAGCCAACCAGAGAGTTCCTCTGCACTCAAGCAGCTGTGTTTCCAAACAAGCAACTATTTGGGATTCTAAGCGTCCGTTAATAACCAATACAGACCAACTAAAAGAGAGAGGTAAGCACAACACTGACTCATGGAACCAAACTTCTTCAAAAATACACATTGCTTCTGACCTGACTGTAACAATTTGACCAGCATCCAGGGCAATGCCGTTCATTTGGGCGATGAAGATGGCAGCGACAGCCTCATAGAGGGCAGTTCCGTCCATGTTGATGGTGGCACCGACTGGCAGAACAAAGCGCGTGACCCTCTTGTCAATACCCAGGTTCTCCTCTAAGCAGCGGAAGGTGACAGGCAGTGTACCTGCACTAAAGAGGAATAGAATAAAGGAAGACGTCAAATAGATACATGAATATCAATAAAGTACTACATGGAAACATTGGCTACATGGATTACGATTCCTAAAGGAATATAGTATAAAAGAAACTGTCAGAAACTGAAAATAAGAACCAATAACAAAGTAAAATAATTAATAGAGATATATAATGATAAAATAATAATGATAAAATAAATAACACAATAAAGAAAGAAAAAATATATACAGTAAAATGACAAAATGAAGGAGAAATGTCCATTTAACGAAAGACATGAGTAAAACTACAAATAATAATCGAAATATAGAAACAATGAAATCATAACGAGAGAGAAAGAAAGAGGAAATCAGAAAAGCTAAAATAACATATTTTTGTCTGTTAAGTGCAAGTCAGTTACCTGGATGCTGTGCCGAGGGCTGTGATCCAGGCCTGGAAAATGCCCAGGAAGAATGTGAAAGGGTTTTTCCTGACAATGACAAAGTAGATACTGGGCAGGAAGATGGCTCCATGAATGATCAAGCCAATAATGACGGTGACCATGTACATCCCAAGCTGTCTAGCTACCACCTCCAGATCCTTGATAGAGATGATCTTACCACAGATCAGACATGCAATACCGAATGGAGAGTACCTGGGAGAGGGGGAAATAACGTATTTGATAATCAACATTTAGTATTTTTCCATTATAATACAATAGGACCATTAATACAACCAGTGTTCTGTGTGCAATACAACAAAACTGAGGAGTCTACTAGAATATTTTATTTATATTAAAGCAGCAACCTAATGTGGTACAGCCAGGTCAATTAAAGACTTAAGTTATTAAAGTGTAACTTCACCCCAGCTCTGAGCCTGACTCCAAACATTGCATAATAAAAATTCTAAAATGTAATCAAGGAACTGAATGAAAGAAGCCCCTGATAACGTCAAATGATTTTGATGAAGCCAGCAAGGACCTTGGGTGATTTTAAACTGATATGATGTGTAGAGCCATTTATATACCCATAACATATTTGTTTATAAAAATTGGAATTTTGTCAATATTACAGTAACAACAGCACTGTTATCTCTCATCAGAATTCAGTCATATTATTTAGTTTACAGCTCAAAAAACTCAAAATATTTAAAATACATAAACTGAACAAAACACTTTTATTTTGCCCCCATTCATCATGATCTGAACTCAAAGATCTAATATCTCCATGTACACAAAAGGCACATTTTTCTCAAATATTGTTCACAAATCTGTCTAAATCTGTGTTAGTGAGCACTTCTACTTTGTCGAGATAATCCATCCAAAGGTGTGGCACATCAAGATCCAGATCATACAGCATGAGTATTGCACAGGTGTGTTTATAATTTTGTTCAGTGTAGTCTCAAATGTACTGACTTTTACTCACCACATAATCATGATGACAATTTTCATCACAATCTCATTGAGGATGTTGAAGAATTCAATCATGAGTTTGGCTTTTTCTCCCATTTTCCCCATGCAGATACCAAATGCAATGAAGAAACCAATCAGACCTAGAATTGATCATTAACAGTTTACATGAATATTATGAATGCAGATCGGCTGAGAACTGACTAGACAACAACAACAACAACATTATTTAATGTCTTGGTCCAGATCAAATAAAAGTATGAAAATATTACTACACTATTATATTATAGTGATTGTGTTTTTGGTGACCTACCCAAAACATTCATGCCGCTTTTGTACTGCAGGGACTTTTTAACAGTGAATTGTGGTTCCTTGGTGATGTTGGCCACCAAACCTTCCATGGTGGTAGCATTCAAATCCTCTTCAATAATCACCTCCACTTTCTTTGTGACTGTCTGAATCTAAGATGTAAGATTAAAGATGATAAGGTGTAAATATATTGATGAATAATTTAATTAATATTCAGTTGAAATTCATCAAAGTTCAGAAATCCAGTTACAGTTCACATTACGGTAACATCTGTGATCTCTTTTAATAACTGTGTGATCAATATAATGAAGAGACCATTCTTTTTGTCCTAGTATTTACAGTCATTTGTTGTATTATGGGTTGTCTCTGTACTGTACCTGTTGAAAGCAAGCCTGCATCAGATTCTCCGGGAAAAGGTTCCTGATCAGATCAAAGAAGGCATCCAAGCTGGAGACCTCGTCATTTATCTCACCCTCGCCCAGGTTCTCCTTTAGTTTGGGGTTACCAGGGTGAATGAGCAACACCAGGATGACTCCCAGCACAGCAGCAATGATGGTAGTGGACATGTAGTAGACCATGGCCCTGGTACCCAGGCGACCACTAGATTTGGCATCCAAACCAGAAAGGCCTGTGGCAAAAACAAGCATACATTCAAGCAATACATTTAGTGTATTGTCTGGGGTAGGAAATGCTGAATGCACTGAAGGCATGAAGCAATGTATGTGTCACTACCCCAGCTCTGAGCTTGACTCCACCCACTGCACAGCTTTGAAAGATGCTAAAACATAGTCAAAGAGTTGAGTGGTGGGAAGGGAGGGGCTGAGAGGGGGGCCCCACATTAACATCAATTGATTTTGATGATGCACCAGAGGACACATAGTATGGTCGTAAGCCAACAAGGACATTAGGCAGTTGTAAACAGATATGACTTGTAGAGCCATTCTTAATGATTTTTAATAAATTGGAATTTTGTCAATATTAACGCCAGCATTGATGTGTCTCATCACAATTCAGTCCTATTTTGTTTTTTACAGCTAAAAAAAAAAAGCACAATTTAAGGTGCAGTTACTCTTTAATTAGGACATAGTGTTAATGAACACACGAGACTACTGTATATTTACATCTCACAAAAATATACTGTTCATTAAATTCAGCAAGTAAATTACATTTTTCGTTGGAATATTTCAAGGCACCATATTGACTAAATTTGAGGTAAGGAAGCTAAACAATTGCAGCCTTATCAAAATAATTTGAACTCACACAATGCAGTTGGAAATATAAATAATATAGGATCCCACTCTACCTGTGATTAAACTAGAGATGATCAGGGGCAAGATCAACATCTTCAGCATCCTCATCAGGATGTCTCCAGGGAACGATATCACCATGACAATGTCGGGGTGGATGGGGGACGCCATACGGAGCATTATTCCAGATAGTGCTCCCAATATCACACCTGGAAACAGTCACATCAGTGAGGTGATATTGTTAGATTGTGTGCCACACACGCACATTTGTCTCTATGAGAAGGGACTACTACTCAATCAGATTAATTCATATCATTTGAAATAAATTAAAATGAAATGGTTAAATTCCCCCCCCCCTTATTTCAGATTTCCGCTAATGAGAGTGACAAGCCAGTATAAGCGTTGAAGGGTGCCAATTGCATCCCAGGGGAGAAGAGTGAGAAAGACAAAACTGACATCTAGTGAGAGAAATGCTTAGTAGGAGGTTTAGTATCTGTTACTGAGGGGACACCCTGGTCTCCTGTTAAATTCCATTAATATCCTCTGCAGTATTTTTAGGGGCATTACTTACTTTGAACTGAGGGATTTGGGAAAAGCAGTAACATTTCGTACACAACTTTACTGTGCTGTTATGATGATGCCATAACTGTCAGTTATAGTCTTTATAGGGTATAGGATATATTTGGGTAATAATTAGGTACACATTAAATAACATGCAGGGGGAGGCATCATCTAGGTTAGAGGTTTTCAAAAATGTTTAGGCCAAGGACCCCTTGGCTGATAGAGGCACAGCACAGGGACCCCCTATCACATATGGTACTGTATAAAATATTTAGTTGTCGTGCCAACAATAATGTCTGGCCTATAGTGCCATGTATAAAAGTAAGTCATTAACTAAGTTATATATTAAAACCACATCTTGTATTTACGTTAATGTATATTTGCTGACATATACATTTTTGGAAGAAAATACATTTAATAATTTGGAGGACCCCTTGCAGTACCTCTGAGGACCGACCCCCTAGGGGTCCTGGACCCCCTGTTGAAGACCTCTGATATAGGTCCAAGAGGTACAACAGTCTATTTGCTCCCTCTAACCATTGTTCATTCCAATCTGAATGAGCTCAGTCCTAACCCTGGCCCCTCTCTTTCCCCAAAACAGACAGTTGACCCCTGCGTGATCTGCCCCCTGCAGGCCTGTGTGTGTACACACATCGCTCTCAGGTCAGACCAGGCCATGGCTGAACCCCCCAGCACTGTAGGCCTATTTCCTCTGCTACTACAGGGCTGCAAAACATGACACGAGGAGCTGATTCTGAACTTCAGTAAATACATTAACTATAGAAGTCCCTTCATTTTAGAATGAAAACAGCATTTACTTATCGCTTTTGTTTTTCATAAACTCAGTGGCTTCTAATGCCGTATGCTCAACTCTAATGTAGTTTGAGCAATTTCATATATCTAATGTATTGTATACAATATACAATAACATATACAATACAATAACAAACAGAGGTTGATAAAATAAACATTTATTTGCTTACATAAATACAGAGACAGGACAACATATTGCTGCCTGTCTTATATTGAGTTGATATAGTTATATAGCTATAGTTAAATATCTGTAGAATGTGTAAACGTCCGCTGTGCTTAACGTCTCTGCCTACTGTATAGTCCAGCCATGTCCTGTGGCTTTGGGCTGCCTTGGATGGCACTTGATTTCCTGTGAAACAGCGTGCCACATTTTAGTCTGCTCTGCTGGCACCCATTCAGGCCTCTGTTAGCCCTAACATGCCAACCAATCACACACATGCTTCCCCTGCCGAGTGATGTGTGTACACATCTTTACACTCAAACGCAAACACACACAGATGCAAGCATCTGGGGGCTATCAGAGGCGTACACACCACAAATGTGAACAAAGAAATGCGCACGTGCACTTTTTTCCCACACGCAGTGCTGTGCACGAGATAGAAGGGAAATGGTGTGCACCACATGATATAGCCACACACCCAATCGCACAACTACACAACCACTGGTTGAACCTGTATCTGTATCTGTATCAAAGCAAACTTGCTGTGACCTGAAAGAAGAGCTACATTTTTAGCACCGCTAACCTTGTGCCTATTCATTTCAGAATGCAGCCTGTGGCACAATGATTCAGCCCCCCCGCCCCCCCACCCATTGTTGCCAATTGCCAAATTAAAAGACGATGTTTGTGTCTCTAGGTATTTCAGGTGGGCAGGTAGCTGGGGAAGGTCAGTCACCTTACTCTCTGGAACACTAGCGGAGCACAGATGGCTCTCACCCAAACACAAGTTGAAGAAACAAATACTTTAAAGCATCTTCTGCTTACAGGTGCCGCTTGTTTCCTGCTTTTATTATTTAAAATGTGATAGTTCATTTTATAATTAGCTAGATTCATCTGCTAGTTTCTCAAGCATGCTCTCTCACCTACACTTCTGTCAGTGGTCAATTACAGTTTAATCTTGAATTGAATGAAATTGTGTCGCACTGTCGCAATAGCAACTGCGCTATAGGGATGAATCATATTGTATCACATTAGTATATTGCTTCATGTGTATCTTTAATGTATCAGATCATTGGCAAAACAGACATACAGTGAATTATTAAATGCAGGGAATTTGTATTGCATTGTCTTGCTATGGAACACAAACAAGAAAGAAGGAAGGAAAGATCATAATAGAGAAGAGAGCAGTTGAACCGAGCTAGTGCTTGCACTCACCCAGGATAGTGAGTGTCAGCAGCAGGTTCTTGAACATCTTGGCGCAGAGCAGGGCACATTTGGACTGGGGCCGGGCCTCAATGGGCTCCAGGTGACTCGTGTGCATCCTCACCTCTACTTGCTTAGGCATGCTGTTGGCACTGTGACAGAGAAGAGGGCAGAGAGAGAGCATTGTTATTGACTAATTCACTCCTTAGGGTTGGCCATAACAGCACAATTATATTTTCTGAAAGCTACCACTGTTTAGCTAGCTTTGGCGACACCTACAGTAATTTACTGATCAGTGCACAACAATACAATACAGGGGTGCATATACCAGTGCTGTAGTACTCGAGACGCCTTTTCTATGTCTCGGTCTTTTCTTGGACTCGTTGGTATTTGGACTTGGACTTGTCTCAGACTCGGCCATTGGACCCGCCAAATATTCTAATTGGATTCGACGAGTCCAGCCATTGAGTTTAGTCTATTTCAGGGTTTTTCATGCATAGATAATTACTTGCCTCTGTTATTAAAAGTGTAAGAGTATTTCTGTTACGGAGAAGGGAGTTGAAAAACATTGCCTGCCTATACAGCGTTACAGTACCCTACTATTACAGCACTTAAAAGCACATGTTGAATTTTAGCCCATTTAAATTATTAAATTAATGCCATGTTTGTTTCAACTACCATTCGGCTCATTATACTTCCACGGTCGGCTCATCTGAGCTCTGTTTCAAGTTGTTATTCCTCATTGGATATCAACCTATCAACTTCAAAATAATATCTGGAAATATAGGTATATAGGCCTAAACAAATCTCTGGAAATAAAAATCTCAATTAACACAGAACATAGATTACAGTAAATATTAGTCAAATATTCAATTTAAGACACTAGCCCACTTCCCTAAACTATTCTAGAATAGCCTACATAGAAATGCCATAAGATGTAGGCTACAATTTATTGCTGTAGACTACCTCCTCTGAGAAAAACAATGTAATACAGTATGTGATTGTAAGAAAGTCACTATTTCTATATTACAGCTCATTGTCAAGGGGAAAAATTATAGGCTACAGGCATGATACACTAACCTATTAAAAGTTAGCTTTAAAAAAAATGTGTAGGCTATCATTGACAATGCTTAATGTTGAGCCCTGTTTGAATTAGAGTCTCATTTGGACTCGGACTTGACTTGGACTCGGAACCTCTGGACTCGGCCTTGACTTGGACTCGACTGTTCTGGTCCTGAACTGGTCTTGGACTTGACAAAGGTGGTCTTGACTACAGCCCTGGCATATACTACTATATATGTGTATGCAGCTCTACCTATCGTCTCTGGTAGAATAGTCACTTCTGTTTGTAGGTTTTTAGCTTTATCCTCTCTGATTTTGCTTGGATTGTTACTTCCAGACACCAGATTCTAAACTATATCATGAATGAGCAGTTGGCTGACATATAGTATGACATCTCAATCAGCCTGAATCATGTTTACCTTAATTGCATATGCAGACATATATTTACAAGACTATTGCTAAGTAAACATAAATATTCTAATAGTCAGTGTGTTGCTAGGCGAACTGTCGGCATTTTCAGCGGTTACTACAGAATCCAGCAGATGGAAGATCATTCTTTGGGTAATGATTTGCTGATTGTAAAACAGCCTGAATGTATCTACAACCGGTTTCTCAAGAGATTATGCTCTTTCTGTAACATGTTGGAGTAATATTGAAAATATACAAAATGTTCTGTTCTGGGTTTTCAACATATACTGTATCCAAACAACAACCCCATTTTCACAAGATAATGCATTCCAATAGCCTAAATACACATCCTGTCTTCAAACCCAGCACATACAATATATATACTGTAGCTAACAACAAATCTGTTAAACATCGTGGAATCATTTTCTAAATCCTTGTATGAGTTGGCTTGAACACAATATAAGGAAACAGCCTCTGGAGAACATCCGTTTGAGACAGAGGATAGAGGAAGAATAAAGTAGATTGTGGAGGTTAGGCCATATAGGCTAAAAATGAAATAATGTTTACAGTTTAAAATCAAAACGGTGGGAAAGAAAACATACAACCAGATTTGTTTAGAGTGTGCCTATAAGTTGTCTTCCATCTCTAGTCTCTCATTAGGACTTTGCATGATGGTAATAGTTGGATGTGTCAAACAACTAATGTTATCCAGATGACAGGAGGATAGCTGCCTAATTAAGAGAATGCCAACTGATTGGTCGTTCCAAACAGCGCTGACTGTACAGTTCCATTGAGGTGTGAATAAGTTTGTTAGCGAGAAAAGAGCCAGCTGTGTCTGTCACATGGTTTATGGGCTCATATGATTTCATCATACTGAAAAAAAGGGGGATGAAATGTGTGTGAGAGAGAGAGAGAGAGAGAGAGAGAGAGAGAGAGAGAGAGAGAGAGAGAGAGAGAGAGAGAGAGAG